>JADBJO010006174.1:17500-52500 GCA_016801955.1 Conus betulinus
CTCAAAGTTTCCTGGCGAACTGGAGGGAGTCTCTAAAGAAGCAAAGTTGTGCGTTCAGGTGTTCCCAGAGCTTATCCAACCCATTCGTCTCAGCTTCTGAGGTAGTTGTTTTCTAGTCGTCTGGATTTTTGTGTAAGTCAAGTGTCTTTAATTTTGGTCATTTCACTCTAAAGGCGTACATGCAGGCAGCTTGCGTACACAATGCCTCCAACTGCGGTTATAGTTCGCGTTCCAGTGTGATCCCCTCCCACCAGTGCATCCAGTTTTTGGACTTTTTTCGTTCATATGATTTTTCCCATTCCACTTTTGCACTGGCGGGTGGCATATCGGGTCTCAGGCATTTGGTAATGGCAGCCTATACAAATCCCTCATCTGGATAATCAGCATGGATGTCCTTGGCACGGTAGTTTTAAAATCCTGGCCTTAGTTTTCCGACTTTCATCTTCATGCGAGATGCCCTGCTGTTCATTCATCATTGTTTGTGCCTCCTTTTTCGTTCTGTGGATCTTCATGCTGCGCTCAGTGAAGAATTTCCACCCACAGATATATGGGAATTCAACTCAATTTCAAACACTGACAAGTAGACTCGTTGCTTGCCAGTGTTATATGAAGTGTTGAGCCGTCAAGCAAGGCGGAAAGAACGTCATAAGAGAGAGAGAGAGAGAGAGAGAGAGAGAGAGAGAGAGAGAGAGAGAGAGAGAGAGAGAGAGAGAGAGAGAGAGAGAGAGAGAGAGAAATGGGGGCTGAGGTGAAGGGTTGAACGGAGAAGTATGAGTACCATGTTCAGACAGTGTGTTCAAATTACCAACGAGTTTAAATGTAGGAGTATGATTTTTTCATTAAAAAAAAAGGGCTCAAAGAATGAAATCATTGTGTGACACTGAATTGTTTGTTTTTTTTTCTTTATTTTTTAATCATGTTCCGTGAATTCGTATTTTGTATCTGGGAGTGAGCTTCAGACCTATAGTCCAGTTACTTTGCTTTGTTTTGTATTGATCAATGCATGAGTAAAGTAGAAATCACGGCAAACCAGAACTGCTGGTCAGTTTTGTAAAGACAGCATTGTTGTAGCATGGCGTGGCCGCCTATTTGTTAAAATTTTACAAATAGGCCCTAAATGATTCTTTGTTTCGCAAATGTAACGCTGAAAGGAGTAGTTCTGCTGCCTGTCTATACAGAGCATTTTTTCTTGAGGATAGCACTACATCGATCCCACACTGTTGGAAAATGAATTATATCTGACAATGTGAGCATGTCGCAGAAAAAAAAAACAACTTCAGTACAGTAGTACTTTTGGCACAGGGCCAAAGTTGGCACTGGAGGAAACATGTTTGGAGATGCTCTTGCAAAGATTGTTGACATGAGACTGCCATCTTAATCCGTCATTAATCGTTACACCTAAAACAATGCTCATTTAACTGTTCAATGGTTGTACTGTTCGAATCAAAGACTTACAAGAAGAGGAGCTCAGTGTAACTGTTTCTAGCGACTAGGTATAATTACATATGTAGTTTTTGCTTGGTGTATGACAATGAGTTTGAATTACACTACTCTGATACCTCAAGAGTTTCCTGCAGATATTTTTCGATCCTTTTTTATGAACAGGTCCCACTGGTTTGGAGTGATGAATACGGTAAATAAATCTGAGAGAGAGAGAGAGAGAGAGAGAGAGAGAGAGAGAGAGAGTCTGCAATCTGTAAGAAAATTTAACTGACCGTGAATGCAGCAATAGAAATTCGGGAGTTTCCGGCATTACGAACAATCGTGTTCGAGCCAAGGCAGGACACTCCATATATTGTCATACGACAGTGGTCGAGAAGCCAGAAACTTCGAGGTGAGATTTTTGCTACTTTCCTTCATCCTGTAAAGAATATTACTCAGTGTTGACGACAGTTTTAATCGCTCTGATAACCTCAACTTATACGAATTATTTAGTTTAGGGAGGTACAGTTTGTTCCTGAATGTTTGATATCTTAAACAATTTTTATCATTTCAACTTCCTCATGCGAAGAAAACCTACTTTCGGTTCGCATCAGGGAGAAATTTAAGTTAAGAAAAGGTGAAAATAAAAGTTTGTAAAATGAAACAGTGGCTATCATGGGAGAAAACCCACGATAATATTTCTTCAAACCATTTTCATTTTTTCAAAGTTTAGTGGCTGCTCTGAAGCTAATGGAACAGGCTGAAGATCATTGCAGAGCTCGGTAGTCAGGCCAGTGTCATGACACGTAAAGCTGTCACCCAGGATAAGCGTTTCAGCTTTCTTTCCCACCAACCTACTGAGCATGAAGAGATCCATGTAAGACATACACCTGAATCACAACGCCAGTGCTGCACCTATCTCAACTGGCCCAGATCAATTGTAGAACTCAGCTCAGACAGACAGGCCCAGTTTCTTGCCACAGACAGTCACAGAATGGAACTCAACCCCAACAAGCTGTGAAGGCCAAGACTTTCAACGCTTTTTGTGTCAAGGTTTTCTGTAGATTTCCCATACAGGTGAGGATGGTCACTCTATGGGAGGAAGCAAGCCTTTGTTTCCATGGCGCACACACTAGACAGCTGTCACATGAAGACTCCAGTCTTCTCCCATCTCCCACCAAGCCAGAGACTTGAGCAGGCTGTGCTGGGACATACTGCAGTTGGTTAAGTCCTGTTTTAGATCCAACTTCCTCCATGATGACTCTTTTCTTCGTTGTTTTTCCATACATCAGTTTAAAGATCAGCGCTGGTCTCCTGAAGGAGGTTGCTTGCAAATCTCTTGCCTGTCTCATACTAGATTATGCCTGCACAGTATGGGACCCTCATACCCAGTGCATCTTTAACAAGCCTGAAGCCATGCAAAGATGAGCTACACATTTATAACTGATTGGTATCTTAACACCTCAAAAAAGTGTCAGCTTTGATTGGGAGGCCATCCACTTAACCATCAAAGAATGTAGCTAAGTGGACCGTACTACATGAAATCATAAACAAACAAGCGGTCATGAGCAAGCATAACACAACCATAGCTTCCACCCAGCGATGAAGGTATAATTCCCATCAACTGCAGCAGATCCAATGATGTAGCCAGTGTTGGCATGCTTCTCTTTTCCCAGCCACCATCAAGGATTAGAATGCATTGCTGTTGCATTGTGTGCAGTTCAAAGCAGCAGACTTCTCAGTAAGACAGTTGATAATGAATGGAAAAGAAGGTTCCAGATTCTCTGTATTGTTAGTGTAGAATTTTCAGTACAGATAAACATAAAAAGGGTAAGGGGCTTCTAAGATAAGATTTTGCCTTGGGATCAGCCAGGCTTTGGTGTGTGAACAGCTTAAATAGCAGTCTGCAAAACCCACATAGAGTGCAACTTGTTTTAATCAGAGTGTTGTAGGTCTTTTTCATTCCAGTTTTTCTGAATGAAAACCCACAAAGCGGCAGAATAAATCAACATGTTGATTGTGGCAAGTGTCAAGTGGATGCAGATGTCGTCTTTCTTTGTTAATCAGCTAGAAATATGAGGTTCAAGACTGGTGAACTTTGTGAGTATGCGACTGCTTATAGCTGGGCTATAAACAGAGCCTCATTCCATTTTAGAGGTGATGTGGATAATGATGAAGATCATATCAGATACAAACATGATGATTTAAAGTTTGTATAAAGATGAGGATCATATGAGATTCAAACATGATGATTTTAAAGTTTGGACATCTTTCAGAACCTAGCAGTCATCACAGTGACTTTGTTCATCATTGTTGTTGATTATATTGTTGTATGAGGTGGAGAAAGAAAGTCAGTACAAAAAAGAAAAGAAAGAAAGTGCAGTTGCAGTTGGTTCATGCTTCAGCCACCCTCTCCCCTCCTGCCCCCCCCCCCCCCCCCCCAATCACACATTCCTTCCTCTGAATCACCCCCCCCCCCCCCCCCCCCCCCCTCCCAACTTCTCTCAGCAGAACTGTTTGAAAATCTATTACAACTGTGTGTATGACTGGTCTGTTCAACAGTTCATGCCCAGATCAAGATCTGTGAAGTTGAGTATTTCCCCCTGAAAACTGATATATAGTAAATGTGTCCTTGGGTTCTGAGGTTTTCATCGATATCTAATATGTTTGGACACTTTGAACGTGCGGCGAGCTAGACAATGCAGAAACTGCGGCAGATAGCACAAATTTTGTCATTTGCTGTCTCGCGAGGCTCATTTTGCCTGCGGCGCTGCGTTGTTTGCTTTGCGGTCCGGTTAAGCTGTATATAAGTGAGGCATGGTGAGAGTGCAAGGAGTGTTCCCCAGTATTGCCCCGCAGTGGGTTGCCTAGAGTGGTCCCCGAGAACGTGTCCCAAGAGAGTGATCAGTGCGCTGAGTGCTGAGAGAGAGAGAGAGATATTTCTCCCAGGGCTGCGTTCCTGGTTTGAGCCTGTTATGGAAGGGAAATAAAAGAAGGAAAAAAACTCCACGCCATCTCTGTGTCTTCTTGACTGGCTGCTGTCCCTTGGTTCCTGCACCTTATCACCATCTGCCTGTCTTCACCTGCACACTCCTTACCCTTCCACACCATCACAACGGGAAATAACTTCAGAGGTATAGATGTCTTTCCTAAGGTAGTCGATGGTGACCTGTTAACTGCATGAGGACTTTGTTGGTGGAATAATAATCTTTTTTCAGTCAATGATCATGCTTGATTAAACATAATTTTTTTTCAGTCAATGATCATGCTTGATTAAACATAAACAGTCATTACTTTACAAAGTTAAGGTTTTACAGGGTTTTGCAAGGATTTCACATGATTTTTTTCATGATTTTACAGGTGTGTGTGTGTGTGTGTGTGTGTGTGTGTGTGTGTGTGTGTGTGTGTGTGTGAGGTTTGGAATGGAGGGAAAGGGTATGGAGGAGGAAGAGTGAGGAAAGTGACATTGGGAGAGATGGGGAATAAGCAGATACATGGCTGGAAGGAGCAAGGGAGGAGGAAGGGGGATAGACAGTGTATGAGTGTGTCGGTGAGTGTGTGTGTATAGGGAAGGGGGATAGACAGTGTATGAGTGTGTCAATGGGCGTGTGTGTATAGGGAAGGGGGAGAGACAGTGTATGAGTGTGTCAGTGAAAGTGTGTGTATATAGGGAAGGGAGATAGACAGTGTATGAGTGTGTCAATGGGCATGTGTGTATAGGGAAGGGGGGATAGAGAGTGTATGAGTGTGTCAATGATCGTGTGTGTAGGGAAGGTGAGGAGTTGTGGAGGACTGGGGGTGCAGTTTGTTTCCAATTCTGAGCTGTGGTCATCTTCCAAATGTATTTTTTTCAGACATGGCAACTGCAGCTCCAGGCCCTATGGAGTGCCCTGTCTGCCATGATGGTTTTACTCTTCCCAAACTGCTTCCCTGCACTCACCTTGTCTGTCACAAATGTGTGGTGGCTTGGATTGAAAAGGGAGGCAACCAGGCTGGCTGCCCTCTGTGTCGAAAACCAATCCTTCCTACTTCCTACAAGGGTCAAGAAAACATTGCCCCTCTGGTGGACACTTTGCCAACTGACTTTGCCACAGCTGCGATGGTAGAGAGTGAGAAAAGGCTGAGTGGCAGTCATGTGTGCAGCTGTTGTGAGGAAGCAGAGGGCACTGTGTTCTGCTTGCAGTGTGCCATCAACTTTGTAATAGCTGTGCAAAGATCCACGCCAAAATTCCTTCAATTCAAGATCACGTCACCGAACAGCTGAGTAACCTGTCAGCAGAACAACTGGCCACACACCACAGAGTCACCTGCACCAGTCACAGCAGTAAACAGGCTGAGCTGTACTGCACAAATCATGAGGAGCTGATTTGCCTGCTATGCGCTTCGTTGAATCATCACGAGTGTCCTCCCTTGGCAAGGATCTCAGAGATGGCCAATAAGAAGAGGGAAGAGCTGAAGGCTGAAGTGAAGAAACTGGAAGACAGGGAGACGGCTATCATGGAAAAGGTGGAGTACACACAAAAAGGTTCAGTGGGTCTGCGGTGTCTGTTGGGATGTTGCTTTGGGATCTGAGTCTGTGTGTTTTCTGGGTGCATGTTTATGTGTGTGTGTAGGTCTGTTGCAGTGCCAGTGTTGGTGATTCATAGGAAATACCAGCATTAGAACATCATGGAGCAACCCAACAAAGAAGACACAGTCACATGTCAGAATTGATGTAGCTGCAGTCAGTGGTACCGCCATTGATGATAGTTGTTATTTACAGCTTGACACTTTCATCACCAACAAGCTCCAAGCAGCTCAAAACCAGTTTTGCAGCAGAGCTACTGTGGGTGCACTACATCTATAAGACTGTAAATTTTGAACCACTGAACCACTGCTGTACACCATTTGAAAAAAAGAAAAAAGTTCAAATTCATTCCAGGTACTTTTAAAATAACTATAGTGCCCACAGTGAATCGGAATGTAATTACATGACACAAAAAAAAACATGCATTCCCATGGTCCCAAGTGGCCACAGGGGCATTGTGATTGCAAATAGCTCTGTGGCTTATGTGGCGATGAAAGGGTCAATGTTTCTCTTAGTCACAAGCTTGAAAACTGCTGAGTGTGATGCCTACTTGCAGCCTGTTACATTAGTAATGAATGAAAGGGTTAATGTTTTCTCATAGTCCTAAGCATATAAATTGTTTATCTACTTGCAGCCTGATACTTTAGTATTGAAATGTTCTGATTTATGTGTTTTAATGACAGTCAATACATGTTCCATTTTCTTGCTTTGCTTTGCTTTGAATGTAGCCTTCACACTGTGCTGGGTTATAATGGATATGAACAGACAGTTCTGATATTTCAAACATGTTGTGGGCTTCATTTTCTGAAAGTTGATAGTTCTTTGATTTGAAATAAGGCTGAGTACATTATTCTGCTGATGTTCTGGATACATGTTTGATGGAGGATGGATTTAGCAGGGTACATATTCCAAATTGTGTGTGATATAGCAATGGTCATGACTCTCTATATTCATAAAGTATGTATAATATAGAATGTAACAATAAAAACATTGTGGCTAAACAAGGTTGACAAAGTTGACTAGATTTCAAGATGTACAAATTGAAGTAAAATTAAATTACATCATGGAGATGCACTGCAGTGGTCTTGATCTAGAAACTGTCTTCATTCAGAAGATAAGCTTTCGTGATTTAGAAGATAAATGTCTTGGTTCAGTAGATAACTTCTTAGTTCAGAAGATTTAATTGTCTTGGCTCAGAAGATAAACTGTCATGATTCAGAAGCTAAACTGTCATGATTCAAGAGAGAATGTGTCACGAAAAAACAGCCATAATACAAAAGAAGGACTCTACCATTATAATTTATAGTACCTTTGTTCAGAAGATAAACTATCATGATTCAGAAGATAAACTGTCTAACATTATAATTTGTAGTGCCTTTGTTCAGAAGATAAACTATCATGATTCAGAAGATAAACTGCCATGGCTCAGTTCTTAAAGTGGTTGAAGTAAATAGAAGATATCTTCCTGTATTTTTCCTTGGTGGGGAAAAAGAGGCGTGCTTTGATATACAGGCAAAAGTGAAACGTCAGAAAAGAACAACTTTGGTAGGGCTAGTCTGTCCTGTTTAATGGTTAACATTATGAAATGCAAGCATAGAACTGGAATGGCAGGTTGGTTTTTTGTCTGTTTTTTGTTTTTTAATTATGCTTTTTAAGTTATTGTTTGAGTCTATAATGACTTGTTATGTAGTGAAATAAAGACAAGATTCAGAGTGGCCAGCAACTCTTCCTAGGAATTTGCGCATTACTTAAAAAACAACAACTGATCTTTTATTCACTGGAAAAAAAAAAAATGAACTTGTGTGCAGATGTAGTTACTCTGCGTTGTTGTTCATGTTAAAAATATCAAGTTGAAAATGTGAATATTTTATTTTGCTGGTTTTTGTTCAGATCAGTCAACTGGATATCCAAGTGTCTGATGGCCTGGCCAAGTTCAAGGCCATGAAAGATGAAGTCAGGGCTACGTTTGATGACCTCCAAATATCAGTAGCGGTCCAGCGCCAAAAGTTGAACTTGGAAATTCAAAAGAGAGAAGATGCTTTCCTGGCCGAAAGAAAATCCTCCAAATTAGACCTGGAAGACCTCAAAAGTGACCTGTCAGCACACAGAAGTACTGCCCAACGCCTGATCTCCTCTGCCACGGACAGTTCTCTGCTGGCCATGGTGGGAAAGCTGAAGTCACGTCTGGCTGCTCTGGAGTCCCAGGTGCTCCCTGACGACCCCAAGACAACAACTGGGAGTCTGACCCTGAACTCAGACACAGTGAAGAAAAACAAAGAAAGCAATCACTGCCAATGGCCAGGTAACAGATTCAGGTTACTCACAGGTGGCATTACTGTTCTGTTGTGTTTCATCTAGAAAGTCACAGACTTAGGCCACACCTGTTCTGACTCAAGAAAAATCAGTAGGACATGTTGAGCTCTACAGGACAAAGTATGAGGATGCTTAGGATTTTTTTCAACTCAGATAATTTCATTCATAAAAAAGAAGGAACAGCGTGGGTTGTTGTTGACATGCTGTACAGAACTAAAATCAATATCAACAAAAATGATTACACAGAGAAACTCCATGAGACATTCAGAGATTACAAAGTGTTGGGATGATTAGATATACAGATGTATGGATTTATTTCCGTACTTTAAAAAAACAAACTATTATTTAGGAAAAGAATAGAAGAAAACACATATCAGTGTGGATTGTTGCTGTAAGTTATACAGAAGAACTGAAATAAATCAGAACATTGTTTTCAGAGTGAAAGGGACTGGACTTTGTATTTGTATTTGTGCAAATGTCATGACTAGTTATCAATAGTTATAAATACATATCAGGCATACAGTATCAGATTATCATCAATATCAATCAGGCTAAGTGGCATAACTTCTGTACTTACCCAACCCTAAACAAGCATTTTTCTGTGCACGACTTCTTATATGTAAGGTAGTTTTGTTTGTTTGTTGTGTATAATTTTATTCATATTGTATCATGTATTGATGGATTTTATTCTGTTTTGAAAAATCACTTCATAGACCTGTTCTTCATATCTCTTTTTTTTTGTAGTCAAAGCAGATAGTACTTTTCTTCTTTTTTTCTTATTTGCTTTGACCAGAAAAAAAAAAAAAACACCCATACACACACAAATACATCAGTTACAATTTTTTTCCCTACATGTCTGTATTTGTCTGCCTGTTTGTCTCTCTCTAACACACACACACACACACACAGATTGATATAGATAGATAGATATGTATGTATGTAGTCACACACACACACACACACACACATATATACACACACACACACACACAATAAACTAATAAATTCCAAGGATAAGTAACCTGCACAATTCCAGCAACTTACAGAGCAGCTTGGTGTTTCAATGACTGCAAGAAATATTGAACTACAAGCAATGCTTGCTCTTATGTCTTAGATTGAAGGAATAGGGGGAGATAAGCATACATATCTTCAGTGGTAGTTAATTCTGCCTAACTAACAGTATGTGCTTGAATGGGTGAATGGGGAATAATAAATGCTTCTCAAAAGGAGCCTTCAGCAAGTTTATAGTCTCCAATGGAGAGACAGTCTCAAATGGGGAGGAAACTCACTAACATATAACTCCTGGTCAGACACCGGTATTTCGAAACCTGATTGTTTCTCCTCAGTGACCGTGGAAAGTGGTAACTTGACTCCTCTGCCTTTCCAGTTTTAAGAAGAATGCTATCCCAGAAAAAGGCTGGTGTGCAGTACCGTAGTATGTTTGTTGTATTTAAAAAAAAAAAAACAACCAAAGGTGCCACCCATGAAGCAAAAGAAAATCATGAAAGAGCATTGGAGAGTATAAACTTGCTGAAGGCTCATTTTGAGAAGCATTTATTATTCCCCATTCACCCATACAAGCACATACTGTTAGTTAGACAGAATTACCTACCACTGCAGATATGTATGCTTATCTCCCCCTATTCCTTCAATCTAAGAAACAAGAGCAAGCTTTGTTTATAATTCAATATTTCTTGCAGTCATTGCAACACCAAGCTGCTCTGTAAGTTGCTGGAATTGTGCTAGGTTACTTATCCTCGGAATTTGTAATTTGCTGTTACCCCCATGCAGCAGACTCCCCCCCCTCTCCCGTCGCTGGAATGGTCCATTGGAAAGGCAAACGCCGATACACATGGTTCCAGTGCCGTCGCAGGAGTTGCCAGAACATTGCTGTATACAGCCTCGGTCTACAAACGGTCTACTCCTTGTCGTGGTGTGGGAGCTTGTGTTCCTCTGTGACCCAGAAAGCTATGCCAGCAGGAGCTGTATGCTCCTGGTAGAGCCCACCAAGCTGGACAGGTCCAGGGTAGAGGTCAGACTAATGTAGACCAACTCACCCAGAGGTTAAACGGGTTTGTGTGGGGCTAACACCCCTTCTTGGACAGATGGGCTCATTAGTCTGGGAAGACAGCCCACCTAAGAGGACAACTCTGATCTCAAACCTCCGCTGCATTGCGGCTATATCCACTCTTAGGAAAGGCTTCGGGAGTCAACCCTGAGGAAAAATCCGCAGTCGGAGTCCCCAAGGCAGTCCAAGGCCAAGAATTATCTACTACTGCAGATATGTATGCTTATCTCCCCCTATTCCTTCAGTCTAAGACATAAGAGCAAGTTTTGTTTATAATCATATATATATACACACACATCTATATATATATATATATTTATATATATAGATAGATGTGTGTGTGCGTGCGTGTGTGTGTGTGTGTGTGTGTGTGTGTGTGTGTGTGTGTGTGTGTTTCACTCCAGGCATTAGTTCAAACTATGTAGCTGATGGTACATAAATTCAGTGCTATGAACCAGCTGTCTCTGAAGGGTTTTGCTCTGTTTTCTTCTCCATGCCCTCCTCCATCCTCCCCAACAGTATTCTCTCCCTTCCCCTCTCAACTGTCCTCTCCACTCCCTATTCCTTATAATTATCTTCCTGCACACTCCGCTCCATGTGATGCTTTTTTTTCCTCTTTTTTTGAGGTCAGGTAGATTATGATGTGAGGTGTTTGATTTACTGTCTGTACCTGGCCCCTTTATCTCCCCTCTCTGTCTGTGACTGTCTGTACCTGCCCCCTTAATCTCCCCTCTCTGTCTGTATGTGACTGTCTGTACCTGGCCCTTTTTATCTCCCTCTCTGTCTGTATGTGATTGTCTGTACCTGGCCCCTTTATCTCCTCTCTCTGTCTGTATGTGACTGTCTGTACCTGGCCCCTTTATCTCCCCTCTCTGCCTGTATGTGACTGACTGTACCTGGCCCCTTTATCTCCCCTGTCTGTATGTGACTGTCTGTACCTGGCCCCTTTATCTCCCCTCTCTGTCTGTATGTGACTGTCTGTACCTGGCCCCTTTATCTCCCCTCTTTGTATGTGACTGTCTGTACCTGGCCCCTTTATCTTACCTCTTTGTCTGTATGTGACTGTACCTGGCCCCTTTATCTCCCCTCTCTGTCTGTGTGTGACTGTGTGTACCTGGCCCCTTTATCTCCCCTTTCTGTCCGTATGTGACTGTCTGTACCTGGCCCCTTTATCTCCCCTCTCTGTCTGTATGTGACTGTCTGTACCTGGCCCCTTTATCTCCCCTCTCTGCCTGTATGTGACTGTCTGTACCTGGCCCCTTTATCTCCCCTCTCTGTCTGTATGTGACTGTCTGTACCTGGCCCCTTTATCTCCCCTCTCTGTCTGTATGTGACTGTCTGTACCTGGCCCATTTATATCTCCCCTAGTTGTCTGGAAATGATTATAGTGTTTTTGTTGAGTTGTTTTCAAACAAAATTAAAAAAAAAATCAAATCCACATGTAATATCTTTTTATATATGACTCCAGGTCTCAGATATTTTTTATTCCTGTTCTTTTTTTTTTATTTCAATCCTTTTCATATAATCAATTTAAGATATATATTTTGTCGACAGATTTGGATAATTTGTTACCAGTTATTCTCTAGATATTGTAACATGATATAAAACAGAGGGAAATGAAATGCATTAATATTTGAATATGTCCATAAATATTTTTTGATAAGTGAAGACATTTTTTTTTTTATTGTGGACTGTGTGCAGGACCGTGGTGTTACGGAAAAGTGCTTTTGGTGCGGTGAGTACTGTCACTGTCATGGGTTTGACACTGGCTGAAGTTTAATCTAGGTTATAATGAAATGTATGTTTTCTCTGGATAAAACCTGTCTTTGTTCCTTTAATTTCTGTCGTAATGAAGTGATTGTTTTCCCCTGATAATTCAGTTTTGGTTTTATTCATTCCTGTGCAGTGAGTGATTGTTTCTTAACCTTTCCTGTGCGCCTAAACTTTTGCGTGCCATATGTCGTGGGTGTGCTGTAACCCATGCATTCAATGAAGGAGCAACATGCTGCAGTGCATCGTGAGTGTGCCATAACCCATGGTTTCAATGAAGGAGCAACACACTGCCATACGTTGTGGGTGTGCCGTAACCCATGCTTTCAATGAAGGAGCAACACGCTGTGGTACGCCATGGGTGCACAATACCCATGGTTTCTGTGAAGGCGCAATGCCTTCCCGTATGCTGTAGGTGCGCAATAACCCATGGTTTACACTAAAAACCAACACACTGCACTATTTCATGGACCATACCATATTGCCATAGGTTTAATGTAACCTTGCTTTTCCTGAGGAAGCTCTCCGTTAGTTGTAGATGTACAGTAAATCGT
The DNA here is from genome assembly GCA_016801955.1 of Conus betulinus. Taxonomy (NCBI): domain Eukaryota; kingdom Metazoa; phylum Mollusca; class Gastropoda; order Neogastropoda; family Conidae; genus Conus; species Conus betulinus. The sequence goes on from JADBJO010006174.1 coordinate 30,195, forward strand.
GTGTTCGAAGAAAGAATAATGACTTTCCTTACATCATGAGAGGGCATTACAGGCGCTTACATGGTGAGCAAGCACTTGCGCGCATGCCCACGCTTACCCAAGCACCCAACTGTTGGTGAAAAAAAAATATAGCTTGTCTCTCAGCATGCATGTGCCTGAAATCACATGTTTTCAAGCGTTTGTCACACCACTGTGATTTTCACAAAGTGGTATATAACATTTCTAAGTGTTGGTGTTGATCAAGCCATTCAGTTGATCCATTGGAGTATCAGATGGATGTATGTAGTGACAAAAAAGATTTTTGACCGCTGATCTTCTGTGAACAATATAAACTATCTTTGAGGATGCTCAAAAGATTTGAAAAAAAAACAAACAAACCCATAACAAAAATTTTCAGCTTTTCAGTACTGTCTTCAGGACTTGTGACTTAAAACGAAAGAAATAAATACGTATAGACAATGACGTAAGAAAACATATACGTAAACGGACAAATATGTGATGTGATGATGTGTATATGTTCATGTGTTTAACATTGTTTCTGTTATGAACGCACTCAAGCATTTGTGACATCATGGCTTCTAATTCCAAGCATGCATACTGGACAGGGCTGTGTCTGTCTAAAACATGAATGGGTGTCTCCACACCCATGACATACAGTGTGCAGGGTTTTATTCTTTGTAAGGGTGTGCTCACACCCACAATGTACTGAGACCTTTTTTTTTGTTTATTTACTGTTTTGTTTATTACACAGGCAGATAAGTTTCAGTGGGTATGTAAAACATACGTTTATTGACAAAGTCATAGAGTGTCAGGGATGTAGATTTAAATGTTTTGAGTTACAGGGTAAAAGTGGGTGTATGGGTAAGTTCACACCCACAGAGTATGGAAAGCTTAAAACAGAAAGCCTTTTTGTGTTATTAGTTCCTGTTGTAATGATTATTTTCTCCTGTTGAAACTTTTCTTCTAATCCATTGATTCATATTGTAATGAGGTGTTTATTGTTCACTGACTGGACCTTCCTTTTTCACACAGTCCTGTTGTATTTTAGTGATTATTTACATATAAGTGTTTTTCATATGATCATTGCTTCCTGCTGTAATAAAATATAGTTTTCCTTTGAATCTGCCATTATGTTTTGCATGTATGCTGATCAAGTATTTGAAATTTTTCAACATGAATCAGACACTGGCTCTGGCCATGGGTTATTTTGCATGCGTATCTTCTGCTTGATTTGCATCCAGAAGGTGTTCATATAGTTCAGGGGTCAGTCTGTATAAAGTTTGACCCTTGTATACACACAGAAGTTATATGGATAGATCAGATCAGTCTTTGGGCATATTGTCTCTGGTATATACTTAGGTGTTCAGACATTGAGGAGGTCATTCTGTACCTTGATCGATCTGGATATATACACACAGAAACTGTTCAGACAGTTCAGGAGGTCAGTCTATAGCTTGATTGATCAGGGTATATACACAGAAATTGTACAGACAGAGCAGGAGGTTAGTCTGTACGTTGATTTATTTGGGTATACACACAACTGTTCACACGATTCAGGAGGTCAGTCTGTACGTTGATTAATCAGGGTACACACAGAAACTGTTCAGACAGTTCAGGAGGTCAGTCTGTTCCTTGATTGATTAGGATATACACACAGAAGATGTGCAGTCAGTTCAGGAGGTTTATCTGATTGCACACACAAAAAGTGTTCAGACACTTCAGGAGGTCAGTGTTTACCTTGCTTGATCAGGGTATACAAACAGAAGGTTTGCAATCAGTTCAGATCAGTCTCTATACCTAGGTTTATCTGATTGTACACACAAAAAGTGTTCATCAATTCATTAAATAATTTTTTCCTTGGTTGACCGGGGTATATAAACAGGTATTCAGATAACTCAGGACATTAGTCTGTATCCGTGCTAACCTGGGTATATACAGAGGTGTTCAGAAAATTCAGGAGATCAGTCTGTCTCATGTTGACCTGGGTATAAACAGGTGTTCAGTCAGTCAGTTCAGGAGGTCAGTGTGTACCAAAGTTTAACCTGGGTATATAAACACATATTCAGATAATTCAGGAGATTAATCTGTATTTTGACTGACCTTAGTGTACACCCAGAAGGCATTCAGATAGTTCAGTTCAGTCTATACTTGAGTTGACTTTGGTGATGGAAAAGACCACCTCTAGGTTTCCTCAGGTTTCTTCTCTTTGATCCTCAATGTTATGAAGCTTGCACGCAAGCGTGTGCACATGCGTTTCTGTGTGTGTGTCTGTGCGTGTGTGTGTGTGTGTGTGTGTGTGTGTGTGTGTGTGTGTGTGTGTGTGTGTGTGTGTGTACATGATGTGTGTGTGTGTTTGTGTGCGTGTGTGTGTGTACATGCATGTGTGTGTGTGTGTGTGTGTGTGTGTGTGTGTGTGTGTGTGTATGTGTGTGTGTGTGTGTGTGTGTGTGTGTGTGTGTGTGTGTGCGTGCGTGCGTGTGTGTGTGTGTGTGTGTGTGTGTGTGTGTGTGTGTGTGTGTGTGTGTCACTGCATGTGCGCATATGTGTGTTTATGTGTGTGTGTGCATACGTGTGTGTGTGTGTGTGTGTGTGTGTGTGTGTGTACATGTGTGTGTGTGTGTGTGTGTGTGTGTGTGTGTGTGTGTGTACACATGTGTGTGTGTCTACATAGTGCGCTTGTGTGTGTATGTGTGTGCATGTACATATGTGTATGTGTGTGTCGGTGTGTGTGTGAATACACATGTGTGTGTGCATATGTATATGCATGTGGTGTGTGTGTGTGTGTGTGTGTGTGTGTGAGAGAGAGAGAGAGAGAGAGAGAGGGAGGAAGTGGTGTGTGTGTATGTGTGTGTATGTGTGTGTGTGTGTGTGTGTGTGTGTGTGTGTGTGTGTGTTCTTCAATTCAACATGTTCCCACTTAACATGATCACATACAGGTTGTGTAATGGTATGTGTGTGTGTGTGTGTGTGCGCGCGCGCTTGCACACGCGCATATGTGTTTATGTGTATGCGTGCATGTGTATGTGTGCGCGCATGTTTGTGTGTGTGTGTGTGTGTACGTGCATGCGTGTGCATGTGTGTGTGCGTGCGCGCGTGCTTGTGCGCATGTGTGTGTGTGTGTGTGTGTGTGTGTGTGTGTGTGTGTGTGTAGTTTCTTTTTATATATGAGGGGTTATTGAAAGTTAAAGATAAATTCCTATTGGACTGCATAATAGATATGGGCATAACAAACAAAGAAAAGCATGATTACTGAACATTTTAGGTACTGTCAGTTGATTTGATCTGTCATGTGAAATACTAGTTTCCAGCCTTGTGCACTGCATTCTTTGCTGTGTAGACAATCTAGTAATAGGTGACTTACACTAAGAGTTTCCCCCCCACACACAAATTTTACTTTTTTTCCTGTAATTGGTTCAAAGTGAATTTAAACTTATCCTATGAATTAAGGTTACTACCTCTTTAGATATCGGACTTTCGAATTTATGTAATTGAATCTTGGGGTGGATGTCAGGATGTGGTTGTACACAGTTGTGATAATATTCAGTATCTGTGTCTTTCAATAATATTTTGAAACTGTTAAGGGGTGCTTCAATAATCAAAGTATAACATTCTGATAGGTCTAATGTTCAGTGCTGTCGTGCTACAGTATTGTGAGCTGCTGTCCTAGCAGCTTAATAAACTTTCTCATTTGTTGAGATTCCACAATGTGAGGGTACCCAACAGAAAGTCACATTTATTCTTTTCATCGTTAGGAGATGTGTCACATAACTAATTTCTGTAATAGTCTTACAACAAAACTTTGGGTTTAAGGACTGTAAGGTGTAAGGCAGAAAGGGCTGACTTTGAATCTATGGAAGAATTTAAAACATAATTAAGGGACATTAGAATAGCAACTAATTCTGCAGGAAATATTGCCAAGTGCATGCCAAGATAATATGATTTATCTGCTTTTAATTTTGGTACTATAAAAGCTGCTTCTGGTCTGTGATCATCTAACACTGAGCCATGTGTAAAAATTTGAAGATGGTCTCTATATTGATTTTCCAAATGAGAATTTACACAAATTTTTAAAAGATATGGTGGATTGTTTTTGTTCAGTTCAGTATAGTTTGTGTCATAAGTTGCTTTGGTTTGTTTCCATTTGGGTATGGGTGGAAAGGACGAGTTGACAGCTATTTTGCTTTGGCCATGTTGTTGTTGTTTCTTTTTTTTTTTTTAGAAGAGTAGGTGTATATGACTCAATAGATTTAGTTCATTTTATCTTTTGCTGTTTTAGCAAAATCTGTCTCTGAATTTAGAGATACATCATTTGCACAGAAACCTTTTTGTGAAAGCTTCTTTAACCAAATTTAGACAAAGACACTTTTCGAAACTCGTTCAGAGAGGCAAGATTCCAATTTCATTATAAGTCCCCATGTTACATGTATGTGTGTGGAACTCCAAGAGCAAGTTTATATGCTTTGCAGTCTACACTTGGTAACTTATTAAGCAGATGCTGTGGAGCGCGGATGAAGACTTCTTGAGCATAAATCAATCCAGAGCGCACAAGAGCCAAAGATAGGAGTGTTGAACTCTCTTTCTCTTGTGCCCATTTTTGTTTGCTTTTGGTCTTTAGAAAGTTTAAACCATTTCTTGCTTTATTCAAGATATATTCAATATGTAGATGAGATGAGATGAGAGGATCTTAATGGCATTTTTCGTTTCATAGTGACTTTTATCCACAGACATATGTCATCAGCAAACTGTACTAAAACCATGTCATTGGATAAGCATTTCATTATATCTGCAATTTGGATATTAAACAAGATTGGAGATAATACTGATCCTTGTGGAAGACCCATTTCCAGTGTTCTAGTGTTGGAATGTGTATACCCTATTCTTGTGTGTGTGTGTGTGTGTGTGTGTGTGTGTGTGTGTGTGTGAGAGAGAGAGAGAGAGAGAGAGAGAGAGAGAGAGAGAGAAGTGGTGTGTGTGTGTGTGAAAGAGAGAGAGAGAGAGAGAGAGAGAGAGAGAGAGAGAGAGAAAGAGGGGTGGTGTGTGTGTGTGTGTGTGTGTGTGTGTGTGTGTGTGTGTGCGTGTGTGTGTGTGTGTGTGCATGCGTGCTTGCGTGCGTGATTGCGTGTGTGTGTGTGTGTGTGTGCGTGTGTGAGTGTGTGTGTGTGTGTGTGTGTGTGTGTGTGTGTGTGTGTGTGTGTGTGTCAGTGATTTGTCAGGGATTTTCCCCTGAGTTGTGGGAGCAGTTTGTGAAGAGACTGATGTAATGTTACAGAGAGATGGCCCTCCTTAGAAGGACCAGAGTATGCTGCTGTCATCAAAGTTGGAGATCGTGTTAGTCATGGAAGAGACTGGGGCCATGGATCAATGGTATGTTTTTAGTGTAACTGATGGAATGAATGAAATGTTTCAGAACAGTGTAAGGCTGGAGTTTCAACATGTGAACAGTGTGCTGACTGTGCTAGTCACCTCAGAGACAGAAGAGACAGCACCTTGCAGCACCTGTGACCCATTCTGCCCAGCCCCTGTTCCATCTGACAGCTTTAGTTCTCACCTGATCACAATCATGTAGTGTCAGTGAAATTGTGAAGGAAAGTGCAGTGTTCTTCCAGGAATCCAGTTTTGACCTGAGAATGCCTCTGTAGACTGAGCTGCACTGACGTGGCTCATCTTTAAGACAGGGTGTGTCACAATCATGAGCAGTGTTATATTGCATTGTGTTATGCCTTATTAAAATTGGACTTACAGTTTTCGTTTGATCTGAAAAAGTGGCCATCAGATTAGGTGTAGTGAAGAGAGGGGAAAAACCAAAAACAAACAAACAAGAAAAATGCTTCCAAAGCTTCCATGAGCCAAATTGAACAGTAGAGCCAGAATGTTCCCCTTTCCAGGTTAGTGTGTGATGCAATGTAGACTGCCTGTCTACTGGCCAAAATTGTTTCCCTTTCCAGGTTAGTGTGTGATGCAATGTATACTGCCTGTCTACAGGCCAGAGTTGTTTCCCTTTCCAGGTTAGTGTGTGATGCAGTGTAGACTGCCTCTCTACCAAAGCTTCCATGAGCCAGAATTGAACCGTAGAGCCAGAATTGTTTACCATTCCAGGTTAGTGTGTGATGCAATGTAGACTGCCTGTCTACAGGCCAGGACTGTTTCCAGTTCCAGGTTAGTGTGTGATGCACTACGGGCTATCTGTCCACTACCAGGTGCCTGTGTGTCCACTATAGGTTGTCTATTCACTATCCAGGTTTGTCTCCCTTTTTGTGATCCACTGCAGGCTGTTTATCCACTATACAGATTCGTTTCCCATTCCAGGCTAGTGTCTGATCTACTATAGGTTACCTGTGCACTATCCAGCATTGTTTCCCATTCTCAGCTAGTGTGTGACGCACTGCAGGATACCTGTCCAATAACCAGAGTTGTCATTTTTTTCAGGTTAATGTGTGACTCATGTAATGCTGTCTTCCCATTGTCCAGGATTATCCTCATTCTAGGTTAGTGAGTGATCCACTGTAGGCTGGCTGTCCAGTACCTAGAGTTGCTGGGCCATAAACATCATTATCTCTCTCTCTCTGCTACTAGGTTATTGTGTGATCTATTTTTAGGCTGCCTGTATATTTCCCAGGATTGTCTCCCTTTATAGAATTTTGTGTGATCCCTTTTGTGGCTGTTTACTTTTCAGGATTATCTCCCTTTGTAGGTTTTTGTGTGGTCCACTGCAGGATAACAGCACACTATTTGTCTCCTTTCCTGGTGTATTGTTTGGTCCACTATGGGCTGTCTGTGTACTATAGGCTGTCTGTGTTAGTGTCTGTGTGTGTTTGTGTGTGTTCTCTTCCTAAAGTTTTTGTCTGTTGAAAACTTAGTACATGGAAGCTTCCCACATTTCCTACCCTACCATGTGCTTTATACATGAAACTGTAGCCTTCAACCAATGATATAATAACTTCCAGTATTTCTTACAGTAGTGTCAGCATGAAGGATTGTTTGTTTGATGTCCAGTCTGTCATGAATCTTCCTACAATCCAATGTAAACTTTGTATAATTATATCTGTATCTTAAAAAGAAAATTCTAAAAGGCTAGTTGTGATCTTTTTAAACTTTTTGTGAAAGAAAGCATCAACTGTTGGTTAATTCATTTTACATAATTTTTTCCTTTAAGAATTTTATTTTATGCAAGGTGCTGCCTTGTGTATGGTGTTGCCCATCATCCTGCATTTTTCAGGTGGCTCTTCTGGTGCCATGCAACCACATCATAAATGTTGTAACTTGGAAGCGGAGGAAAAAAAAAGAAGGAGACTCCTTGCACTGACAGTAAAGGCGAACGGAAGGTGTGAGTGATCATTAATTTCCTCTGTGGTTTGACTTTCGGATGGATCGCCCCTCAGGTGTAGGAACTGTCACAGTAAAGTTACCAGTCACCTGAAAACTTGACCGAGCTGTATTTGTGAAGTGGACTAAGGCCAGCGGGTCAGACAACAAAAACTGAAAATTGATTGGTACAGGGTATGGGACCAAACAAACGCGGGCTATGATGCCTGAGGTTTTGTCACTGGACAGAGGTTAGAAAGGAGATGGGCTGGTGACGAGGGAATCCACAGTGGAGGAATGGGAAAGAGGCCATGTCACTGTTTGTGAAGGAAACAGGACTTGGGAACAGTTTGAAGAAGTTTTCTCTTCACTTCAGAAATACACTGATCTGTGCCTTATGGTTGAATTCCTTTCTGGGTATAATACGCTATAATGCTGTAATGTTACAGTAGTTTTAAATCTGTGTGTATAATACTTATGCTGCTCATCATGGTACACATGTAAATTCCTGTACATACAGTCAAACACCCAAAATCGTATTACAACACATAACATACACATGTATTCACCTGTACATACATCAAACACCAGAAAAAACATTGTACACACCATACACTCACACCCATGTCACATGCCAAAGACACATGTTCATAAAACACACATATGCACAGACTTAAAAGACACATACACAATTTTAACCTGCATTCTCTGTGTGCGACCACACGCATGCGATCACACATACACATTGTAAAGATTCACACTCCACACACACACACACACACACACACACATGGAACACACACACACACACACACACACACATGTATGCATGCACTCTACTCACACACCACATGAACACACACACACACACATGCAGGGCATGCATGCAGGGATGGACGCAATGCAATCATTGCACACACAAACAAGCACTGTGCACACATCACACACACACCCACAACCACCACACACACACACGCACACACGAGAGAAAAAAAAAGAGAGAAAAAAAAAAAAAAAAAGAAAAAAAAAGAACACACACAACACACACACTGCACAGGGGAATGCACAGACATGCTTTAGATTTATTTTATGATTTTTATTTCAAAAAATTGTGCAGGTGTATTGAGACCTAAATAAGCTTCAACAGCAGCATTTTTAATGAGTGCTGTGTGATGTATTTTGGGTCCTTGGTCTTAACTTGACACCACAGAGGTTACGTTCAGGAAATCAGGTAGGCAGCAGGTTCATGCCTGTGGTACCATGTAGCCTACAGGTTAGTATCAGCGTTCATGCCTGTGTTACCTGTGAACTACAGTAGTAGCAGTGTTCATGCATGTTGTTACCTGTACCTACAGTTAGTAGCAGGTTTCCATACAATTGTGTTACCTGTACCTACTGTTAGTAGCAGGTTCTACATGTGTTTACCTGTATCTACAGTTAGTAGCAGGTTCATGCCATAGGGGTGTTACCTGTAGCCTACAGTTAGTATCAGTTTCATCAGCCCTGTTGTTACCTGTACCTACAGTTAGTAGCAGGTTCATGCATGTGTTACCTGTACCTGCAGTTTAGTAGCAGGTTCATGCATGTGTTACCTGTACCTCAGTTAGTAGCAGGTTCATGATGTGTTACCTGTACCTACAGTCAGTAGCAGGCTCATGCATTGTTTTACCTGTACCTACAGTTAGTTAGCAGGTTCATGCATGTGTTTTACCTGTACCTACAGTTAGTAGCAGGTTCATGCCTGTGTTACTGTACCCTACAGAGACCATTCACTCACTAGCAGCCTCTCTGTCCATGTTATGTCAGCACCTACAGGGGTCGTTGAGGCACTAACAGGTCGTTGCAAGTGTTATTTGTACCACAGAGGTTTTCTGTCATTAACAGTCTGTTTATGTGTTACCTTACTATGATGAAAGGTCGTTCAGTCACTAAGCAGGTCTGTCTATGTGATCTGTACTCAGGAGGTTGTTCAGTCACAAACATATCTGTCCGTGTGCTAACTGTACCTACAGAGATTGTCAAGACACTAACAGGTCAGGTCCTCTGTTATCTGTAACTACTGAGGTCGTTCACACACTAGCAGGTGCTTCTTTTGTTGTATACCTACACCTATAGAGGTTGTTTCAAGTCAAGAGCAGTGTCTGTCCGTGTGTTACCTGTATCTACAAAGGTTGTTCAGTCATCTAGCAGGTCTGTTCATGTTTACAGCAGTGGTACAGAGGTTACCAGTCCGTACAGAGGTCCTGGTCTGTCAGTACGCAGGTCTGTTTGTGTTGTTACCTGTCCGTACAGAGGTCATGCACCCGTCCTCCATTTTGATCTCTGATCTTAGGTTTAACACTTTTCACCTGGCAACCCATGTTTCTGCTCGGGGTGCACCAAAAACACATGGTAGCTCATTCAATTAAGGGAGGAGAATACTGTTGGAGTTTATTTCATTCTTACATTCTATGTGTCGCGTTTGAGTGAGCAATTCTGGGTTGGTGAATTGTTTCTTTTTTTTCCTGGTCACCATGATCCAAGGGAAAATAACGTCGCGTAACAGTGAGGCAAGTGTTTCAATGAAACATAGTAGATGAATCCATGCAAAATAGTTTATGAAAGTATCATATAAAAGCCCTAGAAATGGTACAGAGTTGCGCATAAGATATATTTGACCATGACACAGTCACCTTGCCAGTTTGCTTTGCATCACAAACATAATAATACACTACGTGTAAAAAATAAGAGGTCCGTCATCAAAGATTTGTTGTTGGCCTCCCATAGTTTAATAAAGGATCCATGTAATCACCAGATGATAAAAAATCAAATGCAATGAAAATTAGATATGTTACAGAAGAATTTCGCTAGTAGTTTTATTTTCTGATAGATGTGTGCCCGGCCCATTTTTGTGGGGGGGGGTTACCAGTACTGAATTAAGTGACATTTAGATGATTTTAGCAGCCTTGACCTTGCAAGTTAATCTCCAGAACATGTCAGGCTAGGCCAGGTTCACGGCAAGTGATAATTCAGGGTAGAAAGGGTTAAGTGCTGTGGGTTGATCACTTGACTGTAGTCGATCAGGTTTGACCTGTGTTCGACTTTGACACCTCTGATCCTGATGAGGTAAATGTACTGTTTTATACATGGTTAATTGTATCAGTCAACAGATTCCCATTAAAGAGTGATCTTGGGAGCATAATTGTTTTGTTTGTTCTTGCCACCTCTTTCGGTTTATTTGTTTGATGTATTGCAGTGATGTTAACCAGCTGAGCTTGATAATTTTAGTGTCTTTTGTTTTCTTTTAGAGAACACACAGCACTCAGATGGAGATACATAGAATAGATAGATGTATACACATGTAGTCCATGGCATTACCAGACAAACACACACACACACACACACACAACAGAACCGCACAACACACACACACCCACACACAACACAAGCATATTGCGTGTGGTGTGTGTGTTGTGTGGTGTGTGTGTGTGGTCGTGTGTGTTGCTTGTTGAGAATATGGTAGACATTATTTTGCCATGTTACTGTTATATTCTGAATAGGTTTCTATTGTCCCCAGTTTTATGTTAATCATATCGGAGTCCTTGTCCTGAACATAACATATTTAGTATGTTTGTTTTTTGCTTCGGATGTGTTGTGACTTATCACCTCAAAGTCTTAACACATGAAATATGCGAATGTAATGGTAAATTATATATGGTTAAAATGTCTGTTTAATGCAAGTCCTGATGACTATATTAAACAGATCGATTTCCCATGTTTTTTTTTGTTTCTCTGCCAGTGGGTTCTTTGTATGCTCCTATCATATATGTGTGTAGACACTTTTGTTTAACACAACACAATACTAGTGTCTATTTCTGCCATGTTCTGTGTGGTATGTTCATGAAAGTGCAGACACGCTTTTGATAGATGCAGAACAACATAGTGTTGTTCTGCCCACGTTTTTGATATTTTTATTATACACATCTGTGTGCCCTTTGGTGTTAAAAAAACAGCGCACAATAGTGTTTGTTTCTGCCATGAGTTCATTGATATGTAAACTTGTTTTGAATGAGGTACACGACTTTCGTCAGTCACAATCACACATATAATGTGCTATAATAAATGTGTAGGCACCTTCTGTGAACATAACCAGCACAAAGTGGTTTACTGTTGGCTGTATTGTCAGTATGTTAATTTTAAGAATTTGCCTTAAGTTGTTTGCTTTACTGGCCCCTTGGTTTACATACACGCTTTTCTTATCTTTTTTAAAAGGTGAAGAGATGAACCGTGGTGCGTTCCATGTCAGTGTAGCCACTCACATATGAAACAGTATTCGTTAGAGGTGTTGGGAACTTGGTTTGATGCGAGGGACATACAAACTTATACAGCAGAAGGTCCATGAAAACCTTGCTCCATACAAGATGTCTCAATCTGATGAAAAATAATACTTGTGAAGTTATAAGGATTGAGATTATTAGTTTTTAATGTACAATCTTAAGGAGTTTATGGATGCAAAGATTATTACCAACATTTGTGTTGTGTGTTTTAAAGAAAGGTGTGCTTTAAAAGAGTGGCTGTGTGTGACTTCAATGCGTTGGGGCAGCCCAGGATATGGACCTTTGCAGTGGTCAGCTGGGCTATAAGTAACATGGAACCTACCTTACATCTACTCACTCTTCCTGCGAGGAACACACCAAGGCGTATGGGCCATAATGTAGTCAGGCGCCAAATTCTGTTCAAATCAAGCACATTTTATTTTATTCTTATTCCATTCTTGAATAAATATAACGAAAAGAGTTCGAAGTGACACACGCCATCTTGTATTGGGATGGTGCTTGGATTGAGTGAACTTCAAGTGATGTGATATGTTTTTCCTCACGTTTCTGTTGTTATCCCACATCATTTGCCAGTTTAGTAATGTTACAGTTGACCCACGTGTTAGATGAACTTTTAGGGACAATTTTTGGCCAAAAAACTGTAAAAGTTAAAAACGGAGAGACATGTACATTTATGTACTGGCAGAAAATTTTATCTTTCCTGGTGATATGGAGAAATATTCATGTCTCCTGTCATGTCATGCAGAATATTCATATCTCTTTGTTTTGTCATGAGAAGACCCATGACTCAATTTCGTCCTGTGATGTCATGGAGAATACTTCATGTCTCCTGTGATAGTCCATGCAAGGAATACTTCAAATCTCCTGTGATGTCATAGCAGGAATACGTTCATCATCTCGTGTGTGAGGGTCATGCAGAATACTTGTCATCTCGAGGGTGAGGGGTCATGGAGAATACTTCATCTCTCTGTGATGTCATGGACAATACTTCCTGTCTCCTGTGAGTGTCATGTGCAGAATACTTCATCTCTCTTGTGTGTGTGCATGGAGAATACTTTCATGTCTCCTGTGAGGTCATGCAGTCGAATACTTGCATCTCTCTTGTGATGTCATGGGAGAATACTTCGCATCTCGTCCTGTGATGTCATGAGGACAATACTTCAGGGGTGTCTCCTGTGATGTGCATGGAGAATACTTCATGTCTCCTAGGTGATGTCATAGAGGAAATACTTCATGTGTCCTTGTGGTGATACACATGCTGAATACTTCATCTCAACAAAAAGGGATCTTGTGATGTCCTGTAGACTAAGGGCTATCATCTCTCCTGTGATGTCATGGAGAATACTTCATGTCTCCTGTGATGTCATGTAGAATAAGCTTCATGTCTCGCTGGTGATGTCATGGTGCATACTTCATCTCTCTCCTGTGATGTCATGAGAAGGAAGGGTGGAATAATCAAGTCTTCCTGCGATGTCAGTGGAGCAATCCTTCATGTCTCCTGTGTAGGGGTGTCATGGAAGCTGATACTTCATGTCTTCTGTGAATGTCAATAAAGAATGCGGGTTCAAATCTTCCTGTGATGTCATAGAGAATACTTAGACCTGTTTCTCGTGCTGATGTCCATGAGAATACTTCATGTCCCTATGATGTCATACAGAATACTTCAATCACACTCCGGACGTTCCTGAACTGTGGTCACAAAACCTGGAAAGGTGGTTAGAAACTGAGGAGTCGGAGGTGAGGAGGTGAAAAGAGAGGGAGAGTGTGATGTCATGGAGAAGGGTGTGATGTGTGGTGTGTGTGTGTGTGTGTGTGATGTGTGTGAATGTAACTTGTGTGTGGTTGTGTGTGAAAAGTAAAGTGTGTGTGTGAGGGAGAGAGTTTCACACACAGACATAGACTGAAACAGAGAGAGGGATACAGTTTAATACTTGGACAACACACGACAACCACACACACCACAAGGGCCAACACAGGACAGTTGGGAAAGAAAAGAGAAAAAAAAGTGTGGTGGTGTGTGAGGGAGAGAGAAGAGACCGTGTTAGAGTGTTGTCAGTTGTGGAGGTGTGTCGACACACAGACCAGTTTCATAACAGATTCTGCTTTTGGTATGTAGCAGAGATGAGTTCGATCACGTACACACAGAGATCATAAGAGTTGCAGTTTTTGATTCTGGACTGTATGGCAAGTGAGTCGATGAGAAGCAATAGTTTTGATGTCCATGCCACAGAATTTCCTGTCCCATTCCCGTTGATGATGTGGACGGTGCTTTCCCATTCTGGAAGGTCACTGCTTGTGCGTTTTCATCGCACAGCCATCCACTCCAGCCATCCCCGCTTCCCTGCCTCTTCATGTCACAGCTGTTCCAGACCATCATCACTGTGGTCTCACTGACGTTGCTGGAGCTTCTGGTGGCGTGGTGGTTCCTACGCAGCGGTAACAGCCATGTGTGATCTACTAAAGCGTTTGGTTGCGCCTCAGTCTGCACCTTCCTTTTGTTAGCATTGCTTTGTAATGAACATCGGACATGTGTCATTCCACCTGACACTTCTTTGGAGTGCGTTTCTCACGTCTTCCATTGCCCTCGTTGACCTTGCTGGACTGCCTTATGGATTCTCCTGCCTTCCTCTTCTTTCTTCACCTCCTCTGTTGCCATGTTTCTCTTGGCTTTCCCTGTTGTCTTTGACCATCACTTCATTGCTGTCGACGTAAGCCCCTGTCTGTTGGTCTGTGTGATCTGTTGTTTCCGTAATCTTGATGTTTTCCTTTGCCACGTCCACTGCCTCCCGAACATTCCATTTTCTGCCAGTATTTAGCTCGGGCTGGACTGATCTCACTTTTTTTCTTCGGAGTTTTCAAGCATGGTTGAAAACCTTGCTTTCTCCACTTTGTAGTCGCAGTAAAGTACGTCAGTGACACCACGTAGGGCACGAAGTCGTTTCCTGGTGTATTTGTTGGGTTCGGCCTCCATTGATTCCACTGTGCTTGCGTTGGTATCATGCATCACGAGAGGCCAGAGAAGATTCGGAATCAGCATGAACTGCAGACACCAAGACCTTATTAGGGAGCCCACACTGGTCCATTATCTGCAAGCTTTCTTCTGCCTTTTTCTTGGCATTCTTTCCTCTCTTTGCGTCTTTCAAGAAGACGTCATATCACCTCCCAAGGCTGTGTGAATGCTTTAGCTAATTTTGCCTTTATGCATGGAGAGACTTTATTGATTCTTTGGCTTGAATTTCGTCCTATATGAAGCAACTAACTTGCCGTACTGCTTCAATATTTTTGTGTCTCATCTTTCTTGGAGGGAAGCAGCGGTGTGTCAGTCATGAAGGCATTTAGAGGTGGCATGAGGCATCCATTTCCGAGGTCTGGTAAACCTGAACAGCTCATGGCAGCTTTCAAGATGTCTTCCATCACTACCAATACGAACAGTATTTAGAGACACTACACAACCCATTGCTACGCCAATTTCCAGATTAATCCAATTCATTGGGTATTCTTTTTTGAAGCAGCTCATTGAGAAGTCACGGACGTTCTTACTCAACATGTCTCTTACATTCTTCGGAACATGATACATCTCGAGGGCCAACTGAATGATGTTTGTGTGGAACTGTACCGCATGCTTTTGCCAGATTGAGCCACACCACTTTGATGTCCAGTTTCTGTGTCTTAGATCTTTTGCCAGATTGAGCCACACCACTTTGATGTTCAGTTTCTGTGTCTTAGATCTTTTGATTGCTTCCCAGATCATAGTGGCATGTGCAACAGTGACGCCTCCTTTCTGGAGTGACAAATCCAAGTACACATTCTCTTCAGGTATTAAATCAGTCTGGCTCCAATGGCAGCGGAGAAAATCTTTTTCCTTGACATTCAGAAGTGATATCGGTCGCTCGGATTTTGACCTTTGGGATTGTATACTCCATAAGCTACCATCCATTGGTCTCTGATCTTCAAGTTCCTCCATGCTGGTTTTATCATTTTGTGAAGTAATTTAAGACACTTGGATATTTCTAACCCGATAGTTTATTCCATCAGATCCGGGCCAAAATGGCTCTGGCTTTCATCCCTATTTTCTTTATATCTTCCAGTATTGGTAGCTTGCCACTGAACCATTTCTCTGGCACTGCAAACCGCACCAAGCCCTGGATTTCAAGTGGTACTCCTCTCTGAGGGTGGAAATATGTTTTCATGAGATGCCGCGCAAGAGGTTCTTTGTCTAATGTAACTGTCTTAGATTTTGGGTGCCCGAAGCTCCTGGCGAACTGGAAGGGGTCTCTAAAGAAGCAAAGTTGTGCGTTCAGGTGTTCCCAGAGCCTATCCAACCCATTCGTCCCAGCTTCGGAGACAGGTATTGTCCAGGGGTCTGGGTTTTTGTGTAAGTCAGGTGTCTTTAATTAAATTTTGGTCATTTCACTCCAAAGGCATAAAGACAGGCTGTGTGCATATACAATGTCTCCAAATGTGGTTATAGTTCGTGTCCCAGTGTGATCCCTCCCACCAGTGCATCCGGTTTTTGGACTTTTCGTTCATCTGTGTCAAGGGATTGAAACCTCTCACAAAAGGCCTTAAGCGTTTAGAGGAAACGGATGTTGTACGTGGTAGACAAATAGGTAAAAGACCCATTACCAGTACGCCTTCACCTAACGCATACAGTCGAAGTGTGTCAAGGAGGACGAAGTGGTCAGGTGACAGATGGCACCTATGGTAGTAAGGATCCTCCTGAGTTCGAACCTTCCCGATAGCGAAAGGGGGGAGGAATGTAACCACTAAGACCTCGGAGCATCAAGTAGGCGCTAAATACTCAGTCAGCTGAGGTTGTTTTTTGTAAACAGACCTTGAAGAGCAGGAGTCTTGGGCTCGTTCATATGGTATTGCTGTGTGGGGCATTGTGTTGGTGCTATTGTCAGGCTGGTTGAAATCGCGTGGACGTCGTTGTCGTAGCTTTTCTCCAGGATAATTATTGTGTGAAGTGACTCCCGAAGTCGGCGGAAAATTTCGATGGCCATCTGGTGCCAAGTGGTTATTTGCTAATCAATTAGGTAGGGATGTGTGTAAATGCTGACGTGTGGAAGAATGTAGTGAAAGGGAATTCAGGGTACTTGTGAAGAAGGTAGTGGAGAAGCAGCATGACAAAGGCATAACCCAAAGGCAAATCCTTTGTATCCATCCCTATATAAACTGAGGGAGAACAACGTGACTGGGAGGAGAACATCACCACGAGAGAGAGAGAAGGACAGAGGAGAGAAGGTGGGCAGGACAGAGTAGGGTCAAGAGGAACGTGGTCTGGAAGACAGAAGAGACAGCAAGGTCATAGGGTAAAAGACAAGCTGGAAGAGAAAAGACTGAGTTTGAAGCCCAGAGGTGGGTGAAGAGAGACAAACTGAGTTTGAGCTCAGAGGTGGGTGAAAGAGATGAAGAAGAAGTTTTCTACGTCGAGTTCCCAGAGACGACCACGAAGACCCAGTCCTGAAACCTGGAACCAGTCAACCAAAGGCGTCACCATCACCCAGTGCTGCTGAAGAAAACTTGAAGAGACTTGTTCAAGAACTGTGGTGTGGTGTGAAAATGTGGTTTGTGTGTGTGGAAACCTGGCCAGGTAAGAAACCATATTATTGTAGCCCGGGGGATTAGGAAGTATTGATCTTTTATGTTTTGATTGGATTCTTCATGTTTGATTATAAATAGCATAGAAATTGTATTTCTTGTTCTCAGTCGTGTTAGGAGAGAACTGAATGCGTGACATCCCATTCCCAGAGAGAGGTGAATGTTTGGTGGGCGCAAGAGTGTGCAAATGTGTGTATGAATGCAGAGATAACCTTGATGTGTTAAGCCTGACTACTAATACATCAGCTTAGTGCACTTAAGCAATACCATCACGATTTCCCGCGTCCTGAGCAGTCTGATTTTTCCCATTCCACTTTTGCACAGGCGGGTGGTATGTCAGGTCTCAGGCATTTGGCAATGACAGCCTACACCAATTTTTTGTCTGAATAATCAGCATGGTTGTCCTTGGCACGGTGGTTTGAATCCTGGCCTTAGTTTACCGACTCTCATATTCTTGCGAGGTGCGCTGCTGTTCATTTATCATTGTTTGTGCCTCCCTTTTTCGTTCTGTGATTCTTCATGCCGCGCTCAGCAGAGAACTTCCACCCACAGGTACATGGGAATTCAACTCAATTCAAAGACTGACAAGCAGACTCATTATCTGCTAGTGTTATATGAAGTGTTGAGCCGTCAAGCAAGGTGGAAGAAACGTTATAAGAGAGAGAGAGAGAGAGAGAGAGAGAGAGAGAGAGAGAGAGAGTATGGCATTCTGTGAGAAAATTTAACTGACCGTGAATGCAGTGATAGAAATTCGGGAGTTTCCGGCCACACGAACAACCGTGTTCCAGACAAGGGAGGACACTGAATTTGTCATACGACAGGGACGAGAAGCCAAAAACTTAGAAGTGAGATTTTTCTACTTTCCTTCATCCAGTAAAGAATATCACGCAGTGTTGACGACAGTTTTAATCGCTGTAATAACTTCATCTTATACTAATTATTTAGTCTAGGGAGGTATAGTTTGTTCCTGAATGTTTGATATTCCGAAATAATTTTTATCAGTTCAACTTCCTCATTCGAAGAAAAGCTACTTTTGGTTCGCTATTGAGAGAAATTTAAGTTAAAAAAAGGTGAAAACATGAAAATTTGTAAAATTAAATAGTGGCTATGATGGGAGAAACCCCACAAAAACAATTCATCGGCCCATTTTCATTTTTTCAAAGTTGAGTGGCTGCTCCGAAGCTAATGGAACAGGCTGAAGATCATTGCAGAGCTTGGTAGTCAGGCCAGTGTCGTGACACGTAAAGCTCTCACTCAGGATAAGTGTTTTTCAGCTTTCTTTCCCGCCAACCTACTGAGCATGAAGAGTGTAAAACACACACCTGTATCACAACGTCAGTGCTGCTCCCATCTCAATTGGGCCAGATCAATAGTAGAACTCGGTTCAGACAGGCCAGTTTCTTGCCGCACAGAGTCACAGAATGGAACTCAACCCCAACAACCTGTGAAGGCCAAGACTTTCAACACTTTTGTGTCAAGTTTTTCTGTAGATTTCCCATACAGGTGAGGATGGTCACTCTGTTGGAGGAGGCGAGCCTTCAGTTCCAAGGTGCACACACTAGAAGCTTTCACATGAAGACTCCAGTCTTCTCCCATCCTCCACCAAGCTAGGGACTTAAGCAAGCTGTGCTAGGACATACTAGGGTTGGTCAAGTCCTATTTAGAGCAAACTCCCCCCTCCTGTCTCCTTCCTTCGTTGTTTTTCCCTACATCAGTTTAAGTCCAAGTCATATGACCATGTTTCCAAGAGAAACTCACCTCAGGCAGGTGTTTTGGTCCTGAATTCTTCAAGTCTCAGTCACATGACCATGTTTCCTAGAAATGCTCCCCTCAGCCAGGTGTTTCGGCCCAGAATCCCTAAAGACAAAGTCACGGGACCATTTTTTTCCAGGAGAAATACCCCTCAGTCAAGTGTTTCAGTTCTGAATCCATTAAGTCTAAGTCACATGAGCAGGCTTCCAGGAGAAACTCCCCAAATGAGGGTGTTTCGACCCCGAATCCCTTAAGTCTAAATCACATTACTATAGCTATGTTTTCGAGTAAAACTCCCCCCACCCCCCGCCCCTCCCCCCGCCCCCTCCAGGAAGGTCTTTCGGTCCTAAACCCAGTAAGTCTAAGTCACATGACCATGTTCCCAGGAGAAACGCCCCCAACGAAGGTGTTTCGGTCCTGAATCCCTTAAGTCTAAGCCACATGACCGTGTTTTCAGAAGAAAACTCCCCCCAGTCGTGTGTTTTGGTCATGAATCCGTTAAGTCTACGTCACATGACCATGTTTCGAAGAGAAATTCACCTCAGGTTGTATTTCGGTCCTGAAGTTTTCAAGTCTATGTCACATGATCATGTTTCCAACATTGCACTTGTCCACGTAGTACTACACTGCACTGCTCTACACTTCACTTCACTTCACTACCCTATAGTTCACTTCACTGCACTGCACTTGTCCACGTAGCACTACACTGCACTGCACTGCACTGCTCTACACTGCACTTCACTTCACTACACCATAGTTCACTTCACTGCACTGCACTGCTCTACACTTCACTTCACTTCACTACACTATAGTTCACTTCACTGCACTGCACTGCTCTACACTGCACTTCACTTCACTACACTATAGTTCACTTCACTGCACTGCACTACTCTACACTGCACTTCACTTTACTACACTATATAGTTCACTTCACTGCACTGCACTGCTCTACACTGCACTTCACAACACTATAGTTCACTTCACTGCGCTGCACTGCTCTATACTTCACTTCACTACACTATAGTTCACTTCACTGCACTGCACTGCTCTACACTTTACTTCACAACACTATAGTTCACTTCACTGCGCTGCTCTACCATGTACAAAACAACATTGCGCTTCATACATTACATTGCACTTTCCTATACTGTACTACACCTCCTCCACTACATCATGTTTCACTATACTACACTACACGACACGACACGACACGACACGACACGACACGACACGACACGACACGACACAACACTATACTACACGACATCAAACCACCATACAATACTTTAAAGTGCGAACTAAACTAAACTACACTACACTACACTACACTACACTACACTACACTACACTACACTACACTACACACCACACCATACGACACGACACAACACTATACTACACGACATTAAACCACCATACAATACTTTAAAGTGCGAACTACACTACACTACACTACACTACACTACACTACACTACACTACACGACACGACACGACACGACACGACACGACACGACACGACACGAGACGAGACGAGACGTAGCCGGCTACACGACTTTAAACCACCATACAGTACGTTAAAATGCGAACTGCACTACCCTACACTGCAGTGGACACACTACACTACACTACACTACACTACACTACACTACACACGGGACAATGATGCACGACATTGAACCACCGTACAACACTTTAAAATGCGAACTACACTACACGACACTACAATACACACCACACCACACCACACCACACCACATCACACCACACCACACCGCACTATACTACATGACAATATACCACCATACAACACTTTATAATGCGAACTACACTATATTACACTACACTACACTGCACAGCACTACACTACACTACACACCACACGACACTGCGCTACAGAACACAACACAACACAACACTACACTACACTACACTACACTACACTACACTACACTACACTGCACTGCACCACCGCACTACACTACACTGCACTGCACTGCACTGCACTGCACTACACTACACTACACTACAGTCAGTGCTATCGCCTAACTCTATTAATTTTCTTAAATCAAATCAAAAACACATGGTATGTGAGAAAAAAGAAAAAAAAAAACAAGCTCCGGAGAAACATTTTCATAACGCTTACTCTATTACTACCATTTCCACGCTAACAGTGTTTCATAAAGACACCTCAAGCAGTCGCGTGTCAGTGGATCTTTTTTTTTTTTTTTCTCTCCGTCCTTCCCGTGCCCTGTCACAGAAAGCTGACACACTTGTCTCGCTCAAAGAGAGAGAGAGAGAGAGAGAGAGAGAGAGAGAGAGATTGGAGGGGGGGGGGGGTGTGCAGTTTAGAGGTGGTGGAGGGGTGCAAGTACATTATTTTTGGGGGGACAGCTCAGTCTGTTGGCAGTCTCAACGGCGGTGGAGCGTGGCTGTGATTTATCATTATATGCAGAGCCCGACCTCCACAGCGGAACGATTCAATGTGCGTTCAGGTACGCCTAGTCATTTCTTCTTCTTCTTCTCCTTTTTTCTCTTTTTTTTTTTCCAGCCGTGTCGACTGTATAATGGCGCTACGCTTGACGCTGTTGTGCATGTTTATAACATTTTGGCGAAAAGAGCAGAGGGTTTGCCAAGAAGGTGTAGATTCAGGAAGTACATTGTCGTTTGAGAAACCACCCGGGAACATCGAAGCAGAATGTGTGTTTTCAGTGTAAGAAGGTAAAGTCAGTCTTACGCGTGATACGCCCAGTATTTTCGAACAGTATGGATGACGACGAGCGAGAAAGTCTCTGAGGCACATGTGATGAAGCGGTGTATTGAATCATTCGTGCGTTAGAAAAATGGTGTTTGATCTTTTTTATATCAATATTATTTTGATTTCAAAACTGCTGACTGTATTTGCCAAGGATGTAGTTTTGTTTTTCTAATGAACATTTTCCATTTTTTGTAAACGTCAATTCAGCACACTCATCGCTTTCTTTCAAACTTTTTTTTTTTAATCCCCTTTCTTCGCGACCAAAGGATAGTTTACCAGTATATGTTTCCGTCTTCAACTTATTTGGTCCATACACCAGCACACAATACGGTTCATGGCGCACAGTGTAGGGATTGTAGCATACATTAACAAAGCGGTCAGTTGCGTGTTTTTGCGCATGCACGCGCGCACGCACGCACGCACACACACACACACACACACACACACACACACACACACACACACACACACACACACACACACACACACACACACAAGTAACGGCTATAACGGTAAAACAAAACATCGGGCATGATCCGTGACCCATAATGAACATACAATTTTCAGAAAGATCG
>JADBJO010006174.1:70000-77500 GCA_016801955.1 Conus betulinus
GACGTAAATCTGGAGAGTGTGTCGGTCTACTACTATTACTACTGAAGTGCTTGCGAAGTCTCTGTAAACATGTCGACGTTAAAGGGCCGTTATCGACTGCTGAGGCAGAACAAACATGACGGAAGATTACTAGTCGTGCTATCAGGTTGAACACGACAGTGGCGCGTCTGGCTGACAGGTGGACGAACGACACACGGGTGTCTGTGCTTCCGTGGTTGACACGATGGGCCAACGCATACGAGAGAACTCGGTGGACAGACCAAGAACACACAGGCAGCCTTAGGGCTCCAACGAGTCGGATTTCAACGACATGTGCTATTCGGTGTCAAAATATTATTTCTTTGCATGACTCGATTTTCATCCTTCGAGTCGCCCAGTTTTTGTGAACATTCGAAAGAGCTTTGACAGTTTACACAGATCGGTTTTTTCGGTTCCTTCGCTGACTACCTTGCATTTGTACAGAACTGGAAGTAATCCACCCCCACCCCCACGAATTTTTCTTTTTACAGCTGACTCTCGCTAAATACACTTACAAAGGATCCCATGGGCCAAACAGCCGACCACAAAGGAAAGACAACTCCACGTGCCTCTATCACAGGTAGGAAACGGCGTATAGACCAGAAAACTGCGCACTTCAGAAGAAGACTCGAAAAGACATGCCAGAGTGTATTTAGAACGAGAAGACATCATTGAGCAAGAGCGAGAGGCAGGTGAACAAGGCCGGGGATGTCGTTCCACCATGGAGATCAGCGTGCAGCAGGGAAGAAGAGGAGATGCGGAGAATGGCGACACAGAGGTGAACTGCACAGACGACACGAATGCGCAGACGGAGAGTTTTTGGACACAGACGCGAAGGCTGCACTCACAAACCCTGCAGATATGAACGTAGACACTGCAGACCTGACTGTAAAGACACGCATGAAGAGCTGCAGACACGGACATAAAACCTGCAGACCTAGCGAGAAGCCTGCAGACAGAGACTTCCAGACAGCAGACACAGACACGAAGACTGCAGACCTAATCCACATGAAATTCGATGTAAACCGCCAAAAGTTTGGGGACCCAAACTACACGAAATCTGGAGACCCAGTTCACATGAAACGGGGAGACTCAATCCACATGAAGTTCGGAGACACAAACTACTCGAAATTTGGAGACCCAATTCACATGAAACGGGGAAACTCAATCCACGGAGACACAAACCACACGAACAGTGGCAACACGGACGACATGAAGATTGTGACGATGACGATGACAGTGCCGACCACACAGGCGGCGGTGTATGTGTCGTCAGAATCGCTCCACTGGTCTTCGAGTTCCGAGGAATCCTGCAACACAGTGGTGATTCACGACGATGACAGTGACGATGGCGATGATGGCGACGACGACGATGATTATGATGAGATGGGTGGGAGTGGCCAAGGTGATTCTGGTGATGATGGAGGTCTTTCGTGGATGCCAGGACGGCGGTCGAAGGGAAGTTCTGAAGAGGAGCTCACCATCGATAATATATTTCAGGTAAGCTGTAGTGGTGTGTATGTGCATGTACATGTGCTGTGTGTGTGTGTGTGTGTGTGTGTGTGTGTGTGTGTGTGTGTGTGTGTGTGTGTGTGTGTGTGTGTGTGGTGTGTGTGCGTGCGTGCGTGCGTGCGTGTGTGTGTGTGTGTGTGTGTGTGTGTGTGTGTGTGTGTGTGTGCGCGCGCGCGCGAGTCTGTGTGTTTGTATGTGTGTGTGTGTGCGTGTGTGCGTGTGTTTTGTGTGTGTGTGATTATGTATATGTGTGTGTGTGTGTATGCGTGCGTGCGTGTGTGTGTGCGTGTGTGTGTGTGTGTGTGTGTGTGTGTGTGTGTGTGTGTGTGTGTGTGTGTGTGTGTGTGTGTGTCTGTCTGTCTCTCCTCCCCCTCTCTCTCTGTCTCTCTCTGTGTCTCTCTGTGTCTGGTGTCTCTCTCTGTCTCTGTCCCTCTCTCTCTCTCTCTCTTGTTCAGAGATGCCCCACCAGATGTGATCTTTGAATCTATAATATGATCTAAGACTTTACGGAAGAAAGATTTGTAACTAAGGTTTCGGTGTGTTTTTAGGTGTATTTCAAAGGTGAGCGCTCGCTTTCGTGTGTGTGTGTGTGTGTGTGTGTGTGTGTGTGTGTGTGTGTGTGTGTGTGTGTGTGTGTGTGCGTGCGTGCGTGCGTGCGTGCGCGCGCGCGCGGGCACGTGTGTGTATGTGTGTGTGTGTGTGTGTGTGTGTGTGTGGTGTGTGTGTGTGTTTTTAAATGACTTGTGAGTTGACTTCAACGTGGTGACAGCCCTAATATAGCCCTTTGCGGCCAGCTGGGCTATAAGCAACATTACCTATTACCTATTACCTCTCTTCTGTGTGTGTGTGTGTGTGTGTGTGTGTGTGTGTGTTGTGTGTGTGTGTGTGTGGTGTGTGTGTGTCTCTCTCTCTCTCTCTCTCTCTCTGTCTTTCTCTCTCTGAGGCAGAGCAGGACGGGGTAGAGGCAGTGGGGTTTGCACACACACACACACACACACACACACACACACACACACACACACACACACACACACACACACACACAGAGGAAAAATTGGATAAAGAAAAGGAGAATAAACATTGAATATCAAATATTTCTCAGACAGCAACAAGGTATATCAAAGCCTGTCGTGTGAACAGAACCATCAGTATCACCTTTCTAGAATCGACTTTCGTCTCTCAGCTGAAGTTCGTCAGCGGAACACGGCGAGTTGTACAGCATTTGTTAAGATTAGAGTAGCATCCAGTTGTTCCCGAGTAAGGGTCTGTAGCGGGTGGCTGTACTGGTCCCTACTTTTTATCAAGTTGACATATGCCACCTATAATTCTGTAGTATTCTCAGCACCACAGAGACAAAAACCAGAATCCAACAGCCTTCTAAAGCAGCGAGAGAAGGGCAGCATAACAAAATGAAAAAAAAAAAAAAAAAAAAAAAGCGTGCTATACGGGAATGAACTGCGAAAAAAAAAAAGTGAAAAGTAGTCAGTATAAAAGGTACTTGCTGAACCTAGTTTCATGATCAAAGAAAAAAAAAAAAGGATACCATAGGGCGGAATGAAACAATGATTCGATCTTCGTTTTCACAAGCAAAACTATCTTTGATGAAGTTCAAAAGATTTGCAGTAGAAAAACAAAAAATTGAACAAAAACAAAAAAAAAAAAGAACTTTGACGATTTCTGTTCTGTTTTTTTTTTTTTTCCCCCCCCCCCCCTTTTATTTCTTAATTGTGAATCTTCAGTACAGCTTCAAAATATAGTTTGTATTTGATGTTAATGGGGATCAAACGGTATCAGCAGTTAGAATGCATGGTCTGGTCTTCTGTTTACCCTCCCCCCCCCCTCCCCCCCCGCCCCCTCCTCCTCCGAGCATTGTCAGTCACATAAGCTCAGTCTCAATAGCTGCTGATAACTGTGCAGAATTATCCTCCATTTTGATCTCCTGAGAGATGCTGTTCCCACTGGCTGACCAAACACTCTGAAAAGCTGGGTGTGGGAGGAAAAGAGGTGGGGGAACCCAGTGCAGGCATCCCGTAGAAACTCTTATAAACTCTTCACGGAGCGAAACAGTTGTCGGTCGCTGGTCCTTTCACCGCTAAGTTCGAAGACCATCAGACTTACACGGCGATCAATGCCACTCACCACCTCCCCCCCCCCCCCCCCCCCCCCCCCCGAAAGCAAACGACTTAGCCTTATAGATTTATGCCACGGTGGAATTCAGTTTTTGCTGCAATTAACATTTGTGAAATTAGGCTTATAAATTTATGCCACGGTGGATTTCAGTTTTTGCTGCAATTAACATTTGTGAAATTAGGCTTATAAATTTATGCCACGGTGGATTTCAGTTTTTGCTGCAATTAACATTTGTGAAATTAGGCTTATAAATTTATGCCACGGTGGATTTCAGTTTTTTGCTGCACTTAACATTTTGTGAAATTTTACATGCACTCGTGATTTCAGTGGCCCCATCGTGATCGGCCCACCAACCCCCCCTCCTCGCTCCCCATTTAACGCTTGACCCTCCTCTCCCTCTCCTATCTTTGCAGGCTACACCACTCTGAAATTCCAATAAACTTACGCCACGTGTGTGTGTGTGTGTGTGTGTGTGTGTGTGTGTGAAATTTTACATGTGTGTGATCGTGTGTGTGTGTCCGCGCTCCCCACACACCACACACACACACACACACTTTGCAGGCTCGCACCACATTTGTCCAAGCCCTCACGCGTGTGTGTGTGTGCACACATAAATACACACGCGCACGCACGCACGCGCGCATGCGCACATAAACGCGCGCACACACACACACACACACACACACACACACACACGCTTGCACGCATATACTCATTTACACACTCTCTCACATAAATCGCAGGTGCCTTACCCCCCCCCCCCCCCCCCCACCCCACCCCCCCACCCTCCGGCTCCCATACACACATTCACAGAGAGAAAGAAAAGAGGGGTGGAGTAGGGGGGGGGGGGGAGGGAGTGAGGCTGGAAGGAGGGGTGAAGCGGAGGGTAAGAAGAAATGTTGGAGAGAGAGAGAGAGAGAGAGAGAGAGAGAGAGAGAGAGAGAGAGAGAGAGAAATGACAAGGCAGGGTACTGTGCGAAGATTGAAATCAGCGGCCAGGTTAAAGTTAATACCCCGGAGAAGCGCGCGTTCCCACGTCAGTTGGTGAATGTAACTAAGATTATTACCCCCCCCCCCCCCCCCCCCCCCATCCCCCCACCCCCCCACCCCACTCCTCGCTCTCCTGCACCACCACCACCACCACCACCACCACCACCACCACCACTAACCCCACCCCACCCCCAGTCCCTGCTTCACCTCTCTCGGTGCCCCACCCCCCACCCCCCCCCCCCCCCCCCCACACACCCACTCTCTGTGCCCCTCCCCCCCCCCCCCCACCACTCCCCCCTCCTCCTCGCGGCTCCAGAAACCACTCGCTGGGAATTAAAGTAGAAGAACAAGAAGAAGAAAAGTAGGGCCGTACATAAAAAGAAAAAAAAAAAAAAAAAAAGGAAACTACAATAAAACGGTGAACCCCCAGCCATAAAGGCTAGGCTTTGGCAGATACATTGATGTATGGTCGCTGCTTGTCGTCATAAGTAGAAAAAAAATGAGATGAGTCGGGGCATGTTAAAGGCTTATAAGTTAAGGGTAAAATTCTCATAGCCTATTGGCCGTCAGGGCCGTGCACTGTCTAAGGTTCAATGGTGTTTAAAAAGCGGAGCCCATCTCTTCCTCTACCGCCGCCTATGGCTTTTCCTGAACTCAATCAGGAATACACTTGTACTGCAGGGTGAACAGAGTTCGAAATGTCCGACCCCACAAGAAGTTGGAACTCACGACCGCCAGCTTCATAGATAACGTTTTCACCATTGGACCATGCCCCCCCCCCCCCCCCCCCCCCCCCCCTCCCCATTCCTGCCCCCTCCGGTGGTAGAAAACATTAGCATTAGTATTCGGACTACAAGCTGTCCTTTCTGCTGAGAATGAAAGAGGCGAATGTTGCAAGGGCCACGGTGCATGTATCAGCCAAGGAGTTGATTGTCAAAAAACAATTAGAAAAGTATAATGATAGAAAAAAAAAATGAATAATTTTCTTTACACTGAATTAACAAAACTATAAAATGAAAGAAAGAGAGAGCTTTTCTGAAAAGGAAGTGTTTGCAGCATACCTTTCGTACATCCTATTAAACATGTGTATTGTGTATTTAAGCTTGCTGTCAGGGAAAATCAATGGCAAACGTTTGCTGATTATCATGTGACGATTTGCATTTGATACTTAGGTCTGTTGATTATCTGTGGATTTCTTTTTTCTCTTCTCCTGTGCAAGTTAGATGAAGCTGATTAAAAAAAAAATGTGTAAATCCGTATATTAACAGATACAGCTGGTGAGTGACTTTAATACTAATATTCTAAAGGCCTAGTATCATTCACAATCTCTTTCTTCTTGTGCCCTACCTACTCCTTTTTTTCAAATGAAATCTTTGCCAGGGATTTTTTTTTTAAAGACGGAGGAATTTTTTAGCCTGTTCTTCCGCAGTTTTCCTTCGTTAAGCATAAAATTGCTTGGTCAGTTAAAGGGAGTTGCATCACTTAGGAGATCCTGGAAAAGGCTGCCCTGCTCCCAGCTACCGTCAGCAGTAGACAACTACAATGCTTGGGGTAATTGGACAGTTGAGCTGACCACTCTTAATTGTTAACTTTTGTTCCCTTTCCTTGCATCCTTAATGGATCCTGAACATATGCTCAAAGATTTTTTCTTGTAATGATCAGTCTGTATGGACTACTTCAAATGTGTGTGTGTGTGTGTGTGTGTGTGTGTGTGTGTGTGTGTGTGTGTGTGTGTGTGGTGTGTGTGTGTGTGTGTGTGTGTGTGTGTGTGTGTGTGTGTGTGTGTGTGTGTGTGGTGTGTGTGTGTGTGTGTGTGTGTGTGTGTGTGTGTGTGTGTGTGTGTGTGTGTGTGTGTGTGTGTGTGTGTGTGGTGTGTGTGAGTGTGTGTGAGTGTGTGTGTGTGTGTGTGTGTGTGTGTGTGTGTGTGTGTGTGTGTGTGTGTGTGTGTGTGTGTGTGTGTGTGTGTGTGTGTGTGTGTGTGTGTGTGTGTGTGTGCGTGTGTAAAACTTACATCCTCACATTAGTCTACTTTTTTGTTTTTCACATTTCATTTTTCCACTCTTCTCTGGCTGTTCTGGGAGGTTCATTTTGTTTTTGAGCCTTTGGTGGGCAGTGTAACTGGTTCTGTGTTCAACATAAATACAGTGCAAGGAGTTATATTGTCTGCATAGATCAAATTAGTACAATCATTCATGTGGGAATTCCACACTTGCCATCTGCTATGAACCAGTCTGGTACGGAGTATTCGATAAAAGTCGGTTCTTCTACACCCTGATTTAACCAGACCTATCCGAAATCCAGTTCATCTAGATTATAAGCTTTCTCCGGTAGTCTGCAACCATCATTCCTTGGAATAGTTTCAACCAGTACTGAATACATTGAATGGCAAAGTTCAGGTATATTGGGTATCTGTTAGTTTCCCCATAAATCAAATCATTGAGTTTTGCATTAATACGCCAAGAAACCTCTTCAGGGTAAACAAATAAACTTTCTCACAGCTGACTTCAGCTTCATCCAGACCCCAAATTTTAACACCGTATGAGAGAGAGAGAGAGAGAGAGAGAGAGAGAGAGAGAGAGAGAGAGAGAGAGAGAGAGAGAGAGAGACAGACAGACAGATAGACAGACAGAGAGACAGAGACAGAGACAGAGATCAGAACTCAGATGACTTATTCGTAGACAGGTGACTGGCCTTTATGAATTAGCTATGGAGCATATAACAACAGTATATGATTTTTATAGAAAACTGGCCAAAATGGTAAGATCTCTGTATCATGAGGTCACGACAGATCGAAACCGAAATGTCTTAAATAAAAGGAGTGACATAACTGTTTTTAAGTGCTTTCATACT
>JADBJO010006174.1:95000-97500 GCA_016801955.1 Conus betulinus
ACACACACACACACACACACACACACCAACACACACACAACACACACATATACGAATTGGACACACAGGCACACATAAACGAAAAAAAAACAAACACATACGCATTCACAAACACACCACCACACACACACACACACCACACACACACACACACACACACACAACACACACACACACACACACACCAACACGCACGCACGCACACACACACACACAACACATCACACACACCACATGCACCACTCCCCCCCCACACACACACACGCACAAACACACACATACACACGCACAAACAAAACACTGAACAGACACAAAAATACCATATACCATGCTCACACACGCGCGTGCACATTCAAACTCACGCACGCACGCACACACACAAGCCACACTCAGCCACAGACACAGACACACACCAGACACAGACACACACACCACACGCGCGCGCGCGCGCACGCGCCGCGCACAGCACACACACGCACAAATACATACGCAACACGCATATTACCATTCATCTCTCTCTTTCTCGCCTTCCTCTCTCTCGTCTCTTTTCTCTCTCTCTCTCTCCCCTCTTCTCTCTCTCTCTCTCTCTGTCCGTCTGTCTGTCTGTCTCTCGGTCGTCTCGGTCGTTGTATGTCTGTCTGTCTATGTTTTCTCACTCTGTCTCTCTGTCTCTGTCTCATCCTTCATCACTCATCCTAGTTTAAAACTGAGTATGTTAATATCATCGACCAAACCTGGAGACGTGCGTAAGTTTTCTTTGTTTTCATGTAAAGGATTTAAAGTGAGAGGTGTTGTGACTTCTTGAAAGGCACATGAATACATTTATGTCATCGTTAGCTTGTATTTTCAATCTGCTATGTATCTTCACTCAGTTATATGATCACATTCCCTTTCATGAGGGGCTGAGGACTAATATGAATAAAGTACGTTGAGTCTTAAGTCTCTCTGTCTCTGTCTGTCTGTCTATCTGTCTGTCTGTCTGTCTGTCTGTCTGTCTGTCTTCTGTCCTCTCTCTCCCTCTCTCTCTCTCTCTCCTCTCTCTCTCTCTCTCTCTCTCCCATCTCTCTCTCAACTACTGAAAGTCTTTGAAACTATACACCTCCCTAAAATCAAACGGACACAACGTTGTGCTTGCTTGGGTTCCCAGCCATGTGAGCATTCGAGGCAATGAGGAGGGAGGTTGACCAGCTTGCCAAGAATGCCACAAGGCAAAACGTTGAGCTGGTTTTACTGTTCCTCACACTGATCTGAAACCCAAAACACAGGCCTATGTCAAAGACCTCTGGCAAGAGAAAACAGACCTTGCAGACGGCTAACAAACTGTTTAAAATCCGTCCAAACCTCAACGAGTTCCTATCATGTTCCGAGGTGGCCGTGAAGAAGAAACAGTCCTGTGCCGCTTGCACACAGACCGCTCGTTTTATACCCATTCTTATCTTTTAAAAGGGGAAGAAGCTCCGTGGTGTATTCCATGTCATGCTCCACTCACAGTGAAAGATTTTTTTTTAGATTGTTGGGACTTGCACGATGTGAGACATAAACACTTTACAGCAGGGTTCATGAAATCTCTGTTCAGAGATGTCCCACCTGACGTGATCTTTAAGTTTCTGAAAGAGATTGACATTTTTCATCTGATTTAAGATTTTTACGGAAGAAAGAAAGATTTGCAACTAAGTTTCTCTGATGCGTTTTTAGAAGATGTAATTTTAAAGAGATGTGTGCGAGGGTTTTTTTTTTTTTTTTTTTTTTTTTTGTGATGACTTGTGAGTTGATTTTAACGTGGTGACAGCCCTGATATGGCCCTTTTTCGGTCGGCTGGGCTATAAGCAATATTACCTTATCCTACCTTACCTTAGCTCTCTCTCTCTCTCCTCTCTCTCTCTCTCTCTCTCCTCCTCTCTCTCTCTCTCTGTATTTGCGTGTGTGTGTGTGAGTGTGCGTGCGTGCGTGTGTGTGTGTGTGTGTGTGTGGTGTGTGTGTGTGTGTGTGTGTGTGTGTGTGTGCATGTGTGGTGTGTGTGTGTGTGTGTGTGTGTGTGTGTGTGTGTGTGTGTGTGTGTGTGTGTGTGTGTCCAAAATTACGGAACTCGATCATTCCCACTGCCGTGGTCAGTGAGGGGGTGTGATATAATTATCTGTTTAAACTGTCTACTTTTCCTCCTCCTGTGTCCCCTGTCCCGTCTCCCCTCCCACACCCATCCTCGTTGAACCTCTGACTTTTTACAGTGACTGAGGAATCGTTCACCTGCATGTGTTTTTTCCCAACTGTATGACTATTTCCATTGCTTGTTCGTTCTTTTTTGTTTGTGCGGTTAAACACCACATTGTTTGTTCGTTTTTGTTTGTTTGTTTGCTCGTTCTTATTCTCCACGTAGAAGCTAATGAAGTTGAAGCTCGATATGTTTTTGTTTGTTAGGTTCATTTATATCGGGTCAGTGCATCAATCTTTATTTTCACACAGAAAAAAAAACAATAACAGACCAGTCTTTACACTATAGGCC
>JADBJO010006174.1:115000-122500 GCA_016801955.1 Conus betulinus
CGCGCGCGCGCGCGCACACACACACACACACACACACACACACACACACACACACACGGGCTCGTGCCCACACAACCCTACACACACATGTGTGTACATGCACTACACACACATACAATGATAGAAACGGCACAACCAACGCTAGGTAGATACTCCAGGTCTGACCAGCGCGTTTGAACTAAAGCGTAGGTCAGACATCTGCAAAGTCGTAGCCACGAGGCCCTCTTCTTCAATTCTCTCATCTTAGTTATTTGTACATTTAGCCTTCAGCTTTAAATCATGCGCAGTGTGGTCTCAAAACTCAGCGGATTTGGTGTGTAGCGTTTATGGACTAGTCCGCACGCAGTGACGTCTCCTTGATGAAACTGAAACTGTGTAACGGGAATTGAAGTGAGGGAGGAGGGAGAGAAAAGGTAGGGAAACGGGGGAGGGGGGGGGGGGGGGAGGGGGCCATTAGGGCGAGGGGCGGGTGAGGCATGGGGTGGTGGAGGGGAACGTGAGCGGAGTCAGAAAGGAAATCTTGGCAATGCAGAAAAAGTGAATAATGATAAGACGCAGTTTTCTCGGACTGTCCGTTTGGGCGTGGGCCGCGCGTGCGCTTATGTGTATGTGTGTGTGTGCGTGTGTGTGTGTGTGTGTGTGTGTGTGTGTGTGTGTGTGTGTGTGTGTGTGTGTGTGTGTGTGTGCGCGCGCGCGCGCGCGCGGTGATGGTATATGGATGCTCATTTATATTGCGCGAGTTAATGAGGACTTACTTTAGAATGTGTTCTCGTGCGCATTTGCCTGTATACATAAACTGTTCTGGTGTTAAACATGCAGTGTCTGTGTGTACGCCCACATGGCATAATGAAAATACCATGAAACACAAAATAAAGCCACGAACGTAGGAACTCATTCTTCCCATAAAGATTAAGAGATCTGTCGGAAAAGAGCAGTGCTTTCTTTATGGAAACTGTGAAAATGGATGTGAAAAATGTTCATCTGGAAAACGATGCTGTCTTCTATTTTTTGTATTTCGCATTTAGATACGCCGCTGTATTAGCCTAACGAAGTTACTTTAGGAGCATACGGCACTTTGCCTGCGTTGTGTAAAATTGTCCGGCGAGTCATGTGCCCGTATTGATTGTTGGGGAAGGGAGGGGCGGTGTGTGTGTGTGTGTGTGTGTGTGTGTGTGTGCGTGTGTGTGTGTGTAGAAAGTTCCGGATGATTGCCTTTTCAACGAAACATTGAAAATGTGTGTACCCCCTTTTTAACGAAAAACATAGCGCGTTTTCATGGTGGAGGAAATAAAGAGTTGTCATTTTGTGAACATTAGTTGGAGAGAAGGGAAAGAAATGGGAAACCTGGTGCTTGCAGATTGAGGCTCCGTAGCCTTGACGTGAAAACGTTTTGAAACAGGTGGACGTAGCTGACCACTGACAGCTCAGGTGTTGTGAAGAAGCTGAACTGGTAGACATAGCTGACCACTGACAGCTCAGGTGTTGTGAAAAAAGCTGAAACAGGTGGACGTCAATGACCACTGACAGCTCAGGTGTTGTGAAAAAGCTGAAACAGGTGGACGTCAATGACCACTGACAGCTCAGTGTTGTGAAGAAGCTGAAACAGGTGGACATAGCTGACCACTGATAACTCAGGTATTGTAAAGAAGTTGAAACAGGTGGGCATAAATGACCACTGACAACTCAGGTGTTGTAAAGGTGAATGTGCTTTTGGTCAGTGGTCACAGTCAATGCACTGATTTAGCTCTGGTTGCTAGGAACACGAGGGTATCATTCTGCGCACCACGGACTGACCATGTACATATTTTCAGTACCCGTGATACTTTTGACTGATGAATTACAAAAAACAAATTCTTTAAAAAAGCGTGTGTATAGCCAGCCGACGTACAGTTTGGACAAAAAATGCGCTTAGTTGTCTTTTCATGATTAAAGCTACCTTTGTATGCCCCGTGACTGACAATTCAAACAAACAAACAAACAATAAAAAAAGGAAAAAAAGAGGAGTGTCTTATTTCTGTCAAAAAAGACAGATGTTGCCGGTAGAAAGGTCAGATTTCGCTGGTGTGGAAGTCTACATTTTTATGCTAAAAAGGCAACCGATTTGGCAACACAAAAAAAAAAAAAAAAAAAAAAAAAAAAAAATCCATCACGAACGCTAGCAGTCACGAGCTTTGCACAACAGTCACCACGCACCGGAAGCTTGCCATCTCGCCCTGATTCTCCGTGTCCCAGATCGTTCTGACGGGGTGCAGGGGACCCGTCAGAGACAGGGCCACAGAAGTCCTGATGGACCACATCAAGGACTGGGCTGGCAACACCACCTCTACCCTGCTGCCTATGACTGAGAACAGAGTGTGGAAATCCCCGAGAGCCCCATGAGCACATCAGGGTAATCGTATGACCTATAGTAGTGCCATAAAAAAAAGGGGGGAAAATGGCCTGCAAGAGAAAACAGAATTACTGGGCCGCTAAACCAAGGAAAAAAAAACAAGGGTACAGAGCGAACAACGCGTTTCGACTTAGGACCACTGCCATTCAAATCTAATGAAAACAAAGGGCGAACAGGCAACTCTTCGATCTGGATGCCGGATTAGGCTAGAAATATAGTGGCACGCACTTCTAGAAGTGCGCCGCGATAAAAGACGGATAAAGACGTGCACTCCTCTTTATTTCCTATCGCAACGCATAGTGCCACGACTAGACGCTCGACGGAAATGGAAGTACGGACATACCACACTTCTTCAGGCAGGAAGGATGGGCCCGCCTTGCTATCGAAGCGTTCCGTTCATGCCCGCCGGGAGGAGAGGGTGGAGGGGGGAGGGAGGAGACAGCGCACAGCAAGCCAGTCTGCGTTATCACCTGGTGAGGTCATTTCCTGCCAAGATGGACGACGAAAGACTGGTCGTTGCTGTCCGCTCCAGAGATTTAATTTTCAACAAAGCCAACAACGATCACAGTAATCGCGAAAAACTTCAACAGGCATGGGAAAACATTGCTTCCGAGGTTGGACAAGAAGGTAAGTTTCATGATTACTCTCTCTCTGTCTCTCTCTCTCTCTCTCACATGTATACACACTACAGAACCCTCATACCCACACCCACATAGAAAAAAAAGACAGAGTGTGTGACCGATTACTATTTATTTTGCAAAAATAGGAAATTTGAACTCTTGTGCGCGTATGTCGCTTGTTCGTAGGCATGAATGAGCAAGCATGTGCATAGCAGAGTGTGTATGTGTGTGTGTGCTCGTGTATGTGTGTGTGTATGTGTATGTATGTGTGTGTGTGTGTGTGTGTGTGTGTGTGTGTGTGTGTGTGTGTGTGTGTGTAGGCTATATGTGCGTATCTGTCTGTGTGTATGTGTGTGTGTTTGTGTGTGTGTGTGTGTTGGCTATGTGTGCGTGTATCTGTCTGTGTGTCTGTCAGTGTGTGTGTGTGTGTGTGTGTGTGTGTGTGTGTGTGTGTGTGTGTGTGTGTGACTGTGTGTGTAAACCTATACGTGTGCAAATGCTTTGGCATATGTGTTGTGTGTTTGAGTGATTAGGTGTCAATTTGTGAGCGCATGTCTAATGCACTGATACTGACTGACATAGATGTTGATTATTGTCATTGTTTTGATTTTTGCACTGACACAGAACAATTTTGTTTTCATTCAGCATCAACATATTCTCTCATGTCTTCTTCATTATCAGCTGAGCAAGTCATTCTGCCAGGAGAGAGACTTCCTGCTGGAGACGCAAAGTACGACATGAACGCATCGCGCACTGAGATAGCATCTTTGGCTGGTCTGGCATTGGCTGTTGGGAAATCTTCCCATTCCCCCTCATTGTCTGTCAACGGTAGGCTTTGGCACTGCGAACCCCCTTCTTGAACGTAATTGTGAAGAACGCAGACAGCTTTCACAATGTCTGTTGCAAATTCTGGGTCCACTTCCATTGGCTTTCTCAAGACACGCCACATGCTGGAAGCAATACCAAATGAACATTCGACTTGTCTCCGTGCCCTTGAGAGTCTGTAATTGAAGATGCGTCTTTCATTGTTTAGTTGCCGTCTTGGAAATGGGTCGCATCACATTTCGCGTCAGTGCAAAAGCTTCATCACCGACAAATACATGCGGAAGTTCAATGTCCGTGTTCGGAATCTTGTCTGGGTTGTGGAAGACCGAGCGTCTCTTTTTGTAACAATTTGTAAAAAGAGGGTGTCTGTAAAAATGCCACTGTCACTACAACTTCCATGACTACCAACGTCTACCACCAGAAATGTTCCATCTGCGTCCACCACTGCCAAAAGAACAATGGAGAAGTGGTGTTTGTAATTGTAGTACAGGGAGCCTGAGTGCGGCGGAGCTTTGATCTGCATGTGTTTACCATCAATTGCTCCAACGCACAGAGGAAAATTCCATTTTTGAAAGAAAGTCTCTGCTGATTTCCTCCAAATGGTCTCTCATCTGGAACTGGCATGTATAAGGGTTGTAGGTTGCTCCACAGAAGTTGCACTCCTTCCCTGATAATCTTGCGGACTGTAGTAAAGCCAAGGCGGAATTGAAGGGCCAAGGATCGGAATGAATCTCCAGTCGCAAGGAACCTGAAATCATAAAAAAGGGTGGAAAGATAATGCATGATTGACACGTAAGTTAAGTGTGACATAATTTAGAACTAAATATTCTGCTAAAAAAAATCTTACGGATAGCCATCCACGCTTTTATTTAACCTATCCTTTGTTCTTGTTTTTCAGTAACAACAGCAGTCGCCTGCAAAACCAGATGGACCAGTCTCCGTGACTACTTCATGAAGAAACACAAGGAGATGAAGCAAACTACATCTGGACAAGGTGCCACTAACAAAAAGAAATGGCATCTCTATGACTTCATGCTATTTCTGCTTCCTTCTTGTTCCACAGGAGCAAGCAGCAGCAACTTGCAAGTTGATACAGAGAGCACCGATCGTCACTCTCTGATGATGAGACCGAACAGCCTTCATCAGCAAATCCTGCCAGTCCTGCTTCTTTGCAGTCTCAGGAGAGTATGTCCTCAGCTGTCAGCTGCACACAGCACCGTCGTAAGAGAAAAGCTACGACCCCTCAACCCTCTGATCTTGACCTGGAATCTTGAAAGCTTTCAAGACACCAGTACAGGAGCCACAGGAAATTGATTGATGAGAACGAACACTTCTTCAGAAGCCTGCTCCCTACTCTGAAGACTCTGGATAGACTGCAAACATTGCGTTTCCGCATGGATGTCCAGCGGCTGCTGCTAAGTTACGTGGAAACAGCTCCTAGCAGGACAACAACGACCACGCCATCTCCAGTGAACCTTCCACATGCAAGTTCATCTGGCCGTTCCAGCGTGCAGATGGGACAAGCCTCAACAGTACATACCAGCGTTATGGAACTCCACAGAGGAGCGCTTCCAATGTCGAGCACGGAATTGACCCATCATTTTCCCAATCTTTTTTTCAAGATGACAATATTTTCACACAGGGATCTGAATATAAAAACATGACAAACACACACACGTACAAACACACACATGCGTGCGTACACACACACACACACACACACACACGTATAAACACACATGCGTGCGCGCTCACACACACACACACACACACGCACACACACACACACACACACACACACACACACACACACGCACACACACACACACACACTTTTGTCCTGTATATCTCAATGAGTTTTTTGTTCCATATTCACTTAGATATCTATAGTCATTTCTTTTGATTTTGTACGGATTTTTGTTCCATTACAACTTCCTGTTACCTTTTGCATCTTGTTTATAAATCTGTATTGATGTGTGTGCGTGCGTGTGTGTGTAGATTTTGTGTGTTTGTGTGCGTGCGTTTGCGTGTTTGTGTTTGTGCATGTGTGCGTGTGTGTGTGTGTGTGCGCACGCATGTGTTAGTTTGTGTGTGTGTCTGCGTGTGTGTGTGTGTGTGTGTGTGTGTGTGTGTGTGTGTGTGTGTGTGTGTGTGTCTTTTTGTGAATGGGGGTGGGTAGGTGGTTGCCTGCATTTGTGTAATTGTATTGTGTATGTTGACTGTGCGATAAACAGAGAGAGTGGAGGAGGAGGAAAAGACATGAGACATTGCTCTCAAGCTAACAAAAAAACACAAAACAAACACAAAAAACAAAAAAAAACAAGCAAAACAAACAAACAAACAAAAAGAAAACAAAAAAAAAGAAACACACACAGAGATAAAGTCAGAACTTACCTCAGTACCAACAGCAAGCGCTCTCAGGCGTCATTCTCACATAATTCAAGAATTTTTCTTCATCTTTGAGCAAGTCCGGTTTCAAGTGGTAGTATGCTCCATGTACTTTTCAAGATCGGTTTATGGGATGCACTCAAATCTCCGAAAACGCTGTCTTTTCTGTCTTCTTCTCCACCACCACCACAACAAAAGTCTCTGCGCCTGATCAGCGCCATTTTTATGCAAAGACGTGGGGAGACGTGCGGACCAATATAATCACCCCTTCCGACCTCGCGGCTTGTCCGTTCGCGGCGCACGGCTGTGTCGTACGGACCACTATATTTCTAGCCTTAAGTCGTGTGTGAACACCAACCCTCGCCGGAAATTACCTGCAGCTTTAAAGAGCAGCGAGTACGGTAACTCGGCCCCAGAAATACGACCTGTCGGCGGGTTCGATTTTTTTTTTTTTTTTTTAACCTGTGATAGCTGACAGTTGTGATCGCTGACGCTCCATGATCTACACAGTTCAATTTTGAAGTCTTGGCGTTGTGCCAACGTCAACACAGCCAGTTTGTATTGAAGCATGCTCATTCTGCGCGCAGTCGTTTGCAGCAGTCTTATGAGGGAAACGCGCATGGTCGACGAAGGAAATCAAGCTACCGGAGATCTATGAACATGACCTTTCCTCTCGGGTTTCCATGACTTGTACCGTGGATTGGACGGCGATTTCTGTAAAACTTTCCGTGTGTGTGTGTGTGTGTGTGTGTGTGTGTGTGTTGTTTCATCGTCGAGAAAAGTTCTGGTTAGGCAGAAAGAAAAACGGATGATCCTAACCATAAATATTTAGGATGAGGTGGTATGGGGGATGGGAGTCAAGCGAGAGGGGGGCGGAGTGTGTGTGTGTGTGTGTGTGTGTGTGTGTGTGTGTGTGTGTGTGTGTGTGTGTGTTTGAAACAAAGGTGCACTGATCTGTGTGAATGTGGTGTGTCAGTGAGGTCTATCCTCCCAAGTATCCATCCACACACACGCATGAGATGTAAGAGGTATCTCCGTGTGATTAGTTCCTCACAATGTCTAACCCGCCAAATGAGCACAGTAAGCTATAGACGGTATTCTATATTGACAGCCCTTCTCATTATCCACTCACAAAGAGTTGTGTGTGTCAGTGCGCATCTTCAATCCTTCGTGTTATCCAACCATCCACACACACACACACACACACACACACACACAGTTAGACAGACAGACAGACAGACAGACAGACAGACAGACACACACACACACACACACACA
>JADBJO010006174.1:130000-132500 GCA_016801955.1 Conus betulinus
CTGTCAGTCACTACTATTCTATATTACATTTTACTACATGTGTCGGTTAGTCACTATTATTATATATTACACTTTACTACATGTATGTGTCAGTCACTACTATTCTATATTACATTTTACTACATGTGTCTGTCAGTCACTGCTATTCTATATTACGTTTTACTACATGTATGTGTCAGTCACTACTATTCTATATTACATTTTACTAAATGCCTCTGTTAGTCACTACTATTTTATATTACATTTTGCTACATGCCTCTGTTAGTCACTACTATTCTATGTTACATTTTACAACATGCCTCTGTTAGTCACTACTATTCTATATCACATTTGACTACATGTGTGTGTCAGTCACTACTATTCTATATCACATTTTACTACATGTGTGTGTCAGTCACTACTATGCTATGTTGCATTTTACTACATGCCTCTGTTAGTCACTACTATTCTATGTTACATTTTACTACATGCCTGTGTTAGTCACTGCTATTCTATATTACATTTTACTACATGTGTCTGTCAGTCACTACTATTCTATGTTACATTTTACTACATGTGTCGGTTAGTCACTATTATTCTATATTACATTTTACTACATGTGTGTGTCAGTCACTGCTATTCTATATTACATTTTACTAAATGCCTCTGTTAGTCACTACTATTCTATGTTACATTTTACTACATGCCTCTGTTAGTCACTGCTATTCTATATTACAATTTACTATATGCCTCTTTTAGTCACTACTATTCTATATTACATTTTACTACATGTATGTGTCAGTCACTACTATTCTATATTACATTTTACTAAATGCCTCTGTTAGTCACTACTATTCTATATTACATTTTGCTACATGCCTCTGTTAGTCACTACTATTCTCTGTTACATTTTACAGCATGCCTCTGTTAGTCACTACTGTTCTATGTTACATTTTACTACATGCCTCTGTTAGTCACTACTGTTCTATGTTACATTTTACTACATGCGTTTGTCAGTCACCATTGTTCTATATTGCATTTTACTACA
Organism: Conus betulinus; assembly: GCA_016801955.1. Lineage (NCBI taxonomy): Eukaryota > Metazoa > Mollusca > Gastropoda > Neogastropoda > Conidae > Conus > Conus betulinus. The sequence continues at coordinate 131,028 of JADBJO010006174.1, forward strand.
TGTGTCTGTCAGTCACCTTTGATATACGTTATATTTGTTACATGTGTCACTCGGTCACCAAAGGTGTACATAATTTACTCTACATGTTGCTCAGCCGACAATATCGTATACTACGATAGACGTTTACGTATCACAGGTATTTCTTTGCTTTGCTGCTTTCTTCCCCCGCCATCAAAGCGGCATAACTCCCAGCTTGTTCACTGTAGCTGGCACCACAAGATCCTGAACTACTGCTCAGTTATAATACTCCGGTGGTGTTCGGTAAGGCCAGGTTCGATCCAGAAAAGGCAGGACACCAGCGGTTAGACCGCCAAGTGACGGCCTTAACTGTGTTATCGCGAATCTAACGAGTGTAAGGGTCTCTGCAAGGCACTCTGCTAACTTCTGTCTCATCTATACGGAATTAGGATTTCTTGTATGGACGGTGAGTGCGCATTTGATGTTGACCCACAAAACCCACCTAGTTTCAAAGCGAGGTGACGGCAGGCGGAATTTGAAACAAACTTAAAGGAAAAAAAAAAATTAGTGTACCACCGAACAAAAGAGACAAAAACAAATTACAAGACAAAACACGACGCGTTTCGACCTCTTTGTTCTTCTTCCGGCAAGAGAACGAAAACGAAGAATGAACAATCACTTATTTCCCTCAAATTGGGCGCAAAATGGATGTGGAATGAAAACGAGGCTGCTGTTAGCGAACTTGTGCCCACCTCTGATTGTTGTTGGTTGTTGTTGTTGCTGTCGTTAAGAGTTCTTATACGGCTTTCTCTCCTCAGATGGAGACTTGAGTTTTTTAGTGTTATGCAGCCCACAATCTCCTTTACCCAACGGGCCTCCTAACTGAGTAGAGCCGACTGAAGAGCTGCCTGCTGGCGCTACGTTCGTTTGTCTCCCGTGTCATTCAGTCTGTCAGTCACTCGCTCGTTTATTCATTCATTCATTACTTCAGTGCATGCCACGCGCTATGCCTGTCATCCGCACCAACGGCCAAACGTGGCCTTCTGCTCCGAAAATTGGTGACGGGATTTTTTACGCGCGCGCGCGCGCGCGCGCGTTTGTGTGTGTGTGTGTGTGTGTGTGTGTGTGTGTGTGTGTGTGTGTGTGTGTGCGCGCGCGCGCGCAAGGTGCTATGCATACACAGGGAACCTCAGTTTATAGTCTCATTTAAAGGACTTCTTGGGTATCCCTAAGCCCAGACTTGTCCATGTTCGATGATGGTCAAGGGGAATGAAACTTAGGGAGAGATGGTAGAGGTGGGGGAGGGGGGGGGGTGAGCAAGAGGGGGAGGGGCGTATCGCCAAGGTCATTACGTAAGACTGCGCACTTCGCCCAACACATAGGGCTTGTGATCTAAGATGGCAAAACGCAGAAGGGTCAGGAGAAACAAAAGGCATAGTCACCTTGCCTGTTCAGAGACAGCCAGGTTTCAGTGTTACGACATAGCCGGAAAGAAAGAGAAAGAGAAATGCAGTT
>JADBJO010006174.1:137500-140732 GCA_016801955.1 Conus betulinus
GCTCACAAATACAGGTTATAAAGACTCACGAAATCAGACAGCGATGGCCTCAGAAAATAGGCATGATTTTATGATTCATGACAACCGATAATTGTGGCTCATGTCGACGAGTAATACGAACCCTATCCATGCACACCAGAGACATTTATCGTTGCACAGACTTTTTTTTATATATGACTTTTTCGCTGGCGAGGACTCCGGAAACTGGACATACCAGCTATACTTCACCGTTTGCATTGTTCATGGTTCCACAGAAACATAATGCTTTTTTATCTGACTTGAGTTTACCTGAAGTGTACGCAGCATCAGAATCGCTGGAAAGAATTGTTTTTACGTGCAAATTACTGTTCTTCTCTCATCATGAGCGTTTTTTCATACAATACTGATGACTTCTTTTTTGTCATAACGACATTTTTTACCCAGTGGCAATGATGATTCTCCTTCCGTCCTTACAACTCTTTTTCCTACAGTGGTGATTCCAGCGTGTTTCCTTGTGTTTCATTGATGGTTTCCTGTCATAACTATTTTCCTTCAGTGATGTTGTCTTGTCATTGTGACGGTTTTGTTACAGTGTTGATGACTGTTTTCCCTTCATAATGACTGTATTCTTACTGTGTTTGTTTGTGTTTTGGAACATCTTTCCGGGGGGGGGGGGGGGGGGGGGGGGGGTTTTCCTTGTTTGTTCTGTGTGCTCTGTGCTGTCATGACTGCTAGGCGATTGGGTGTTGTAAGCAGTATTCCTTTGGAGTTATGTTTTCTTGTGGGAGCAAGAGTTACCGTTCCTGTTTGTTGTTATTGTGTTTTTCGTGTTATAATGACTTTTCCCAATGTTACTGACTGTTGTCTTGACATAATAACTATCTGTCATAACGACCGTTTTTCCACAGTGGTTATCCGAGATTCCTGTCATAAAGACTGTTTCCCTACAGTGATTATCCGTGAATCCTGTAACCCCAAAGACTGTTTTCCTAAAGTGATTGTCTGTGATTCCTGTCATAAAGACTGTTTCCTACAGTGATTATCTGCGATTCCTGTCATAAAGACTGTTTTTTCTGCAGTGATTATCTGCGATTCCTGTTATAAAGACTGTTTTTCTGCAGTGATTATCTGTGATTCCTGTCATAAAGACTGTTTTCCTACAGTGATTACCCGCGATTCCTGTTATAAAGACTGTTTTTTTTTGTTGTTTTTTTCAGCAGAGTTTTTGTTGACAATTTGCCAGCTGTACGTACCTTTTCCGACGGTGAAGATAACTGTTTTCCGTCGTAATGGCTTGTTTCCAATGGTGATGATCTTTCTGTTAATGCGAAGGTAGAAGTTACCCCCATTGTTGTTGGTTACAGTGATTAGTTTATGTCCCTTTGAGGCTGGGAGGCTGTGTCGTTCATGGGCTGTGATTTTCCAGGAGGGGGAGGACCGTGCTACACTGCGCAGCGGTCCGAGGGAACATGGACTGCGTGAGGATTCTGCTGGACTATGACGCCCCCCTCAACCTGGTGGACAAGGTGTGTGTGTGTGTGTGTGTGTGTGTGTGTGTGTGTGTGTGTGCGTGTGTGTGTGTATGTGTGTGTGTGTGTGTGTGTGTGTGTGTATGTGTGTGTGTGTGTGCGTGTGTGTGTGTGTATGTGTGTGTGTGTGTGTGTGTGTGTGTGTGTGTGTGTGTGTGTGCGTGTGTGTGTGCGCGCGCGCGCGCGCGCGCGCGCGCGTGTGTGTGTGTGTGTGTGCGCGCGCGCGCGCGCGTGTGATATGTTTGTGCCTGCGTGCGTCTGTGTGCACATCAGTGCTCTCTCCAACCCCTCCTTCCTCTCTCTCCATCTCTCTTTCTCTCTCACTCACACGCTCTCTCTCTCTCTCTCTCTCTCTCTCTCTCTCTCTCTGTGCCACCCCACCTCCCCTCCCATCTCTCTCTATCACTTCCCACTGCCCTTCTCTCTGTTCTCTACGTCTGTCTCTTGCTCTCTCTGTGTCCGTCTGTCTGTCTGCCCCCCCCCCCCCCCCCCCTCCCCGGCCTCGCCGCCCTCTCTCTCTCTCTCTGTCTCTCTCTGGTGTCTCTGTCTCTCTCTGTCTCTCTCTGCTCTCTCTCTCTCTCTCTGTCTGTAGTTTCCTCTCTCTATTTGTCGGGTTCTCTCTCTTTCACTCGTCTGTGAGTATGCACGCGCATTTACACCCCCCCCTCCCCGACACACACACACACACACACACACACACACACACACACACACACACCACACACACACATACACACATTCATACACACATGGACGCTCATATACACAAACTACACCAGATGGACAGAGAGACAGAGAGAGAGAGAGAGAGAGAGAGAGAGAGAGAGAGAGAGTCAAGACTCAAAGACTCAACATTTTATTCAGAGAAAGGCTAGGCCCCTTACTGAAGGGGGATGTACATAACGAAAGAAGACAAAAGAATCCAGAGACGTGCACAATATCAGAGAATCAATCAACTTGATAACCATCTTCTTGGTATAAACTGAAATACCACATACATAACTATTCTTAGTACGAACTGAAATATCCATAGATAAACATTTTTTTTTCGGTATAAACTGAAATATCATATAGATAACATTCTTCTTGGTATAAACTGAAGTATCACATAGATAACATTCTTCTAGGTATAAACTAAAAACACATAGATAACATTGTTCTCGGTATAAACTGAAATATCACATGGATAACATTTTTTTTCTCGGTATAAATTGAAATATCACACAGATAACATTCTTCCTGGTGTAAATTGAAATATCAAATAGATAACATTCTTCTTGGTATAAACTGAAATATTACAAAGATAAAATCCTTCTTGGTATAAGCTGAGGGACCACATTCTAGGATGTCACAATTTACAGCATATCCACCAAATGATAGATGTACACGGTTAATTAATTCAATGTAGTCTCATGCCTTGTCGAGAGAGAGAGAAAGAGACAGACAGACAGAGAAGAGACGGACAGATTCAAGGCTTAAAGACTCAGCATTTTATTCTCAAGTCTTAAAGACTCAGCCTTTTATTCGAAATAAAGCTTCGACATGTGGCAGATAGCTGAACATTCTTGGTATAAACTGAAATACCACAGAGATGCATTCCTCTCGGTATAAAGCTGAAAGACCACAATTGCTACGTATATCACAATTTACAGCCTGTCACACATGAACAATATCACAATGGTTAATACCACTTAAAAATGTCTTTCAATACCTTGCAGAGAGAG
>JADBJO010006175.1:0-2500 GCA_016801955.1 Conus betulinus
GATCGATCGGCTAGCTCGTGGAGCAATCGAATGGCTGACTGTGTGGCTGACTGACTGTCTCACTGGACAGACTGCTTGGTTCACTGACTGACTGTTAACTTAATACCTTGCTAAATGTGTGGCCGACTGATTGACCGTTGGCGGCTGACTGATCGTTCCACTAACTGATTGGCTAAACGAATTGGCTGGTAAACTGATCGGCCAATTGGCTGATTAATTGATCGGCAGGCTGACTGATTAGCTGGTTAATTCGGCTGACAGACTGACTTTCCAGGTCTCTCTGACTGACTGACCGGTTGACAGATTGACCAATTCGCAGGCTGACTAGTTAACGGGCTTACTGATTGTTCGGACGATTGTCTGGCCCGACTGGTTGACAGCCTGGAAACCTAACTGACCTCCACACTGAGTGGCTGGCTGCTTGGCAGGCTTAGACAACGACGAAAGAGTAAACAAACAAACAGTGAGGTAAAACTTTTCAACTCTCACCTGACATTTCCATTAGACCCTCGTTAAGGGGAAGCCAATCACGTTGTGACTTTTCCATGGGGTCAGACAAGTTAACGACAGAGAAGAGAAGAAGAACACAAGCAACTGCTTAGGCTTGACATTTTCCCGGGTCTTTGCAGGTTCTAAGTAAACGAGTTCCATTAAACTTCGTGCTTTCGTGGTTATCAACACGGGCCATTGCAGGGAAGAGATACAGGCCAGATAGGAAGTCTGGACCTCTTCGTACTCAAAAGTGCATGCATGAGTTCAGTTTCAGTTTCATCACGGAGATGTCACTGCATACGGATTAGTCCATCCATGCACGCTACACCACATCCGCTAAGTTTTGAGACCACGCTGCGCGTGAAAGCTGATGGTAAATGAATGAATGTCTGAGATATGAGAATTTAAGAAAAGGGTGTCGTGGCTACGACTGAGCAGAAGTCTGATCTATGCATTAGCCCAACCGGCTCGTCCGACCTTAAGTACCTAACATTGGCTGTGCCGTTATTGTCACACACACACACACACACACACACACACACAATACATGCATGAATATCATGCATAAATCCAGACAGACATACACGTGTGCACATGACACGGCTCTGCACCCTCCGCTTACCATAAAACGACGTTCCAACAACCCAGTTCAAATGAATTCCCATTATATCTCCGCCACTAAAAGGGAACAGTGTCCCCCCTGTTCAAGCTGGTAGGATTAACGAACCGATCTTTAAACACATTCCCGTAAATGTCGACACAAACATCCCCCGCTATATTTAATACAACCAGTGTCTTAATTTGATGGCATCCGACACGCATTCTCGCCATGTGTTCCAGGTCTCATTTCCGTGTCAATAATACAAATATGCGTGCGTGCGTGCGTACGTGCGTCCGTGCGCGTGTGTGTATGAGCGTGTGTGTGTGAATACTGCAATTTCTAAATTTGAATGAAAACCATTAATTGTTACAGTCATTCATGGAATTTCTTGCTGACTGATGCATCCGTTTGGATCAAGAACTGGTCTGGTATCATAAATAACGAATGTATACTCGTACTTTCTGCTGCTTCTAACGACAAACTTTCCTCTTTCAAATTTGTACGTTTAAAAATCATTGTTTCTTTGTATTTGTTTGAGATGTTTTTTTTTTAATTTTCACTGCCTTCTCTATATTAGAGTTCGTTCTCTTCATTACTTTTATAGAGCAGAACGTTTCAGTATAATCCGCTGACGATTTGTCCTTATTTGATGAACCTTTCATGCTCCCCCCCCCCCCCCCCCCCCCCCCCCCCCTGGTTTTTACAGATAAATAAGTTTGTTTAAATGGTTTTAGTGTGTGTGTGTGTGTGTGTGTGTGTGGTGTGTGTGTGTGTGTGTGTGTGTGTGGTGCGCGCGCGCGCGCGCGCGCGCGCGCGTTTTGTGTGTGTTAATGATCATATTCATCGACAATTCTTTGATTTATAACTGAATGTTCTTTTTATATTTTAATAGCCTATGATTTCAGATCGGAGGCACCGTGTTCAAGGTGCCTGTACATGGTAAGCACAACAAACTTACAACATCATTATGCCATCTACTTTAGACACATGGCCCTCACAGAAGGGAATGTGGACATTTAAGAATGAATTGGACATTTAAGTATCAACAGCGCCAGAAATAGGATGGATATATATCACTGCGATTCTTCATGATAATGGGAATAAGTTTCATGTATTTTGCAAAGCAGACTCTTGTTCAATGGGATATGACTCCAGATGTATATGTGCATGCCAAAGCATGATACAATCCCGTTAGTTCCAAAGGGATCAACCGAATCACTTTTATGATATGCCAGACCATTAAGCTTCGAAAGAATGGAACGTGCTGAAAAATATAATGTAGAATCAATCTGGATTGAATGGTCTTAAACACTGTAATCTACTGAGGACAGGATTCCTGCCAAGAAACACAGCTGAAACCACTGACTGGCACGACAAGTTTAATTTAATGATGGATGTTGCAATTTT
>JADBJO010006175.1:5000-17500 GCA_016801955.1 Conus betulinus
TTGTCACTTTCAAGTCCACTACCCATCTTTTCAAAAGTCAGAACGCCAGAGATACACAAAAACACAGTCAGTAACGCGTGTGTCCGCCATTTGCGTGGATGCACGCGATGCACCTTTGCCTCATGGATTGAGTCAGAGTCCTCAGAGTCATCTGGGGTATTGCTGCCACTCCTGCTCAAGGAACTGGAACAGCTGGTTGAGGTCAACTGGCGGGGGGTGATTGCTTCGAAGTCGCCGGCCCAGCACGTCCCCATAGGTGCTCGATTGGATTAAGGTCCGGTGAGCAGGCTGGCCAGTCCATGTGGATCACGTGTTGCTGCTGAAGAAAGTTGTTGACGACTCGAGCCTGTGAGGTCTGGCGTTGTCGTCTTGAAGTACCGCGCCTGGTCCAATAGCTTGCAGCGCTGGCAGCACAAGGGGCTGCAGGATGCCATCCCTGTAGCCCACACCGTTGTTGAGGTTGCCTTGCACCATGTGCAGGGGGGGTTCTGTAGTTCCGTGCCATCCCTCCCCACACCATTATGGATCCACCACCATAGCGATCACGCTCGCTCACGAGACCATCGTGATAGCGTTCTCTTGCCGCCGCCAGACACGGTTCCTGCCGTCATGAAATGATAAGGCAAAGCGGGACTCGTCAGTAAACAATACTCTTGCCCACTGATCTCTGGTCCATGCTAAGTGACGCTGGGCCCAAGCCAAACGAGCAGCACGGTGAGCTGGTGTCAGGACAGGACGGACGGCTGGTCGTCTTGAGCGCAGGTGTGCCTCTCTCAACCGGTTCCGAATGGTCTGGTCACTGACGGTGACATTGCCGGCTGCTTGCAGCAGCTGCCCCCCTGAGTGTGTCGGAAGTGGCCGTTCTCTGCCTCAGAGCTGACAGGACAACAAACCTGTCCTGCTGCCTGGAGGTGGACCTTGGGCGTCCTGGACGTCTTCGCTCAGCAACACTTCCTGTCTGGTTGAAGCGGTCTCTCAAAGTCTGAATGACTGAATGGGGCGACTGACAGTCGACGACCAACCTCTCGCACCCCCACGCCCTCCTGAAGCCACGCAATTGCCCGCCCTTGGTCATCCTGACTCAGTCGTTGTCTCCGAGGCATGGTTGCAAAAGTGCCGTAAACACAGGCATAAATGCCCACCAGTCTCTCAAAACTGGCTGACCTGTGTTCAGATAAGACATGGGTTGCACGTGCATTGCAGTATTCCTGCAGTTCAGATGTGCTCTGTTGCACAGGCCTGTTTGATTTGCACCCTTTTTTTCGTGCAGTATGTGCACATTTCAGTTCACCGCTGTGATGTGCATGACACAGACTGAGTTGATTTCTGATCAAATTCAAGTTGACTGATCAGGCATGCAACCAAATTCAGTAAGTTTGGGTGGGTGCAGTGCCGTGTTATTGGAAAAAATAAAGTCAAACAAGGTACCCTAAAAAGTGGTAGTGGCCTTTCAATTGTTTTGAGCAGTATATAGTGGGTATGGTGTGGGAGAACAGCCAAATATGCTGACATCAGCAGTCAATGATATTCACATGTATAAAGTAACCACAGCACTGAGAAAGAGCTAATGAAAGTCAAAGATAGAGACAGACAGAGCAGACAGACAGAGACAGACAGACAGAGAACTGGTAGGGCAGACAGAAAAACACAGAGAGACAGACAAACAGACAGAGAAGTTGGGGGGGGGATAGAAACAGAGACAGGAAAATGAGACACAGACAGAGACAGAGAAAGTGGAGGGAAAAGAGAGAGAGAGAGAGAGAGAGAGAGAGAGAGAGAGAGAGAGAGAGAGAGAGACAGACAGACAGACAGACAACACAGAAAAATAGACAGACCGGCGGACAGACAGAAACAGATAGACCGACAGACAAACAGAAACAGACAGATAGAAAAAAAAAACAAATAGACGGACGGACGGACAGAGACACAGAGCCAGAGGCGGATATTGAGAGTGACAGTGATGTGAAGACTGATAAGAGAGGTGCAGAGGATATCGATCGTACTGACTTGGTCAGGTTGTGCAGCTTCTCGTCCTGGTTGCTTCCTTGGCCCACCGTACAGCCTGTAACACACACACACACACACACACACACACACACACACACACACACACACACACACACACACACACAGAGTCAAGTTCGACGATCCTCTAATCCCTGTGGCAGCAAAGACGACAGTGACGCACAGCATACCCAAACTTATTTTACATGCACAATTGGAACATGCATTCCTAGAGATGGGGCAGACCCATACTGGGCTTTCCCTAGGAGAGACACAAACGACTAAACACACGTCAGCTGAGATAAGACTTATTCCCTCAAGACTCCCAGTTTTACTGTCAATTAGGTGCACTGGTAAAATGTGCATCAATACAGCGATGCAAGTGTGTAAAGGGGAGAGTACGTAAATAAGAGTGTGTATGCGTTGATGTGTGCGTGTGTGTGTGTACGTGTATGTGTGTATAATTGTGTGTGTGTGTGTGTGTGTGTGTGTGTGTGTGTGTGTGTGTGTGTGTGTGTGTTGCTATTGTTATTTGTCATTTTTTAAACATCCGTTTTCCACAGATAGTCGCCACCAGCTACACAAAAATAGTAACAGGCTATACTTAAGAAAACACACACACACACACACACACCTAAACACACACCTAAATTACAGGTTCAGATACACACACATATACATACACACATGTGCGGGTGCGTGCAGGAACATGCTCACGCAAACCCGCAGGTCACACACACACACACACACACACACACACACACACGCGCGCGCGCGCGCGCGCGCACATGCACACACACGCACAGGCACACACACACACACACACACACACACACACACACACACACACACACACACACACACACACGCGCGCGCACATACGCACATCACGTACCGTATTTACTGGTACACACGCTTGGGACTGTGCCCACACACCTATGTACATACATATATATATATATATATATATATATATATATATATATATATATATATATATATATAAGCACACGTGTACACTCACCACTCACCGCACACACATACAATAATAATGGCACAGACAGTGTTAGGTAGGTAAGCCTACCCGAGGTCTGACCAGCGCGTTGGGCTAATGCGCTGATTACACGTTTGCAAAGTCGCAGCCATGAGACCCTCTTCTTAAATTCTCACAACTTAGTCATTAATTCATATATCCATCAGCATTTAATCGTACACTGTGTGGTCTCGAAAATCAGCATATGTGGTTTAGCGTATACGACTAGTCCGCACGTACGACACCTTAATGAAACTGAAACTGAACGTGCGTACTTCCAAACTAGATAAACTTGCTTACGTTCAGCTGAACTTTTCGTTTTTTTAAAGAATAATTGACATAATCAGAATTTTCACAAACTTGTTCACTTCCAGGCCATACAAATCTATGGGTTCGCTCTCTATCTTCCTCTCTCTTCCCCCATTTTTTTTTTTTTTTGTCTTTTTTTCCCTTCCATTTTATTGAATATGGCTTCTTCTGTACTCCCCCCCCCCCCCCCCCCCCCCCCCATGTACAACATGACAATAAATAATGCAACAGATTTCACTGTCTAATGACAAAATAAATTGTGGAAAGTTAATTAGTGTGTCTAGATTTATTGTCGCTCTGGAATCTAGATTTGTTCGTTGCCAGTGCTTACTGATGTCCGTTGCTGTTGTTGTTGTGGTGGTGGTGGTGGTGGTGGTGGTGGTGGTGGTGGTAGTGGTTGTCGTCGTCGTTGTTGCTCCGTCAGTTGTGAACAAATTAGGCTGCTTGGGTTTTTCACGTGCTAGTGTCGTACAACTCTAATTACAAAAAGATTATGCCCCTTGATTGAAATTAACCCGTTCACCAGCCGCCGTGCTGAAGTGGTTAGCGTCGCGGGCTCCCGGCCGGGAGGTCGTGGGTTCGAATCCCATCAGAAGTCATGTGGGTTTTTCTGCCCCGACCGGCTCCTACCCAGAGTTGAGTTGCTACGGACTCAGTTGGGAAGACTGGGACCACACAGTCGAGTTTCATCCACTTAATGGATGCGTTTCTGAGAGTGTTGCTCAAATTTCCTGACCAACACTGCAGGTGCCTGTATCTCTCGGGCCTGGTCGACGCCGGGATATATTATGAAAGGAAGCGTAGAGTACAGCCCTGTCATGTAGTCTCAGACCGAAATGGAAATCCGTAGCATCATCTTAATCATCCTCATTCTCATCGATCACCATAAAAAAAAATGTCTCAAATTCTGTGGCCCTTCATGCCCTGCTCTCATGGTGACCTCAATTTCGATGTCCTCTCCACGTCTGTGGCCTTGGTTTGGTTCCGTCGGGGTCACCGGTATCGGCGGGTCCATGGGGGCTGTCGTTGGACGACGTGGTGGCGCCCTCCGGAGGGAGAGCTCACTCACGCCGGCTCCGCGACTAAGCAATTATTGTCGTCAGTAGGGGGCTTAGTAGGTGGTGTCCTGCATATGTTAGATCAGAACAGGCGCCACTGAACACCACTGAAGTGACTCGGCAGCAGTGCAGTGTCTCCTCGGTGGGTTGCCTCTTGACGACTTGATACTGACTGCTCCCTGTGGATTGCCGGTGTCGGGGCTGCGGCGGGGCCGACCGGGCTGTGGCTGTGGACGGGGTGTCGGAATGAACGGCGTGGGTGCAATGCCTCTGAGGTGGCGCTGAAGTTGTGACAGAAAAAAAAAAAAAAAAAAAAAAGAAGTAGTTAACCCGTTCGACATCATTCGTTCTATCCCAGCGACTCCCGGCGCCACCTAATTTTGACAGTCACTCTCTTCAAAAACTTGCCAATCAACATGTCTGACGCTATTCTCCTACTTCTCGAGTTACTAAATCAAAACGAATGTAGCTGTGTCTTCGGAGCTGTTTTTTTTTCTCCCGCAATGGAGAGCTGTAAACCTTTACAGTAACTTCCCTTGAATTGATGTCGACATGAGGTATTGACTCCGGGTCTGCATGCAGCGTGATGCCACACTGATGCTAAAAGGGTTAAACTGAACTTAATGAGCAGCTTATAAAATCGAGAAGGCGAGGCAGTTCTCGAGAGCAGGTATAGATGACAAACTTCTGACGGTAATCGCACATACACTCACAAACACACGCGCACGCCCCCCCCCCCCCCCCCCCCCCCACACCACACACACACACACACACACATACACACACACACACACACACACACACACACACGCACACACTACACACACACACACTTTTCTTATCATCGACGTCGCCACCAGGAACACAAAAATAGTACAGGCTATACTTAAGAAAACACACACACACACACACACACACGCGCGCGCGCGCGCGCGCGCGCGCACACACACACTTACTTGTGTTCAAAACCCCACAAGTGGATTCCTTACATTCTCAAAAGCATTTTGATTTGATTATCATTCAAGGGAAGCAGGCAAACATAATACAGACCTTATCAGTTGTAAGACTAAAATAACGAACATGAGCAAAATTTGAATACTCCAGACAAGTTCTTGATTTTTTTTTTTTAATTTTCTTTCTTTTTTTTTTTTAACGAACAGCACTGATATCGAAATATACTTGTGACGCACATGTGTATTTTTTAATCAGTCACAGAAGGTCGAGATAATTTTAGAAGTATTTCGGGCAATAAAAATATGATGGGTGTATGACCTATAGAAAATGGTTTTCTGAAAAAAAAAAAAAAGTAGCCTTATGAGGGGAAATAAATCCACTCGTCGCGTTGGTGATTAATTTGCGAATAGCTAGCGCAGTTGGTAGAGCGCCGGACTCGTTATCCTGGTGATCCTGGGGCTGCGGGTTCGAATCTACGCCGAGCCGTTTCGGTTCAGGAGGTATTTTTCCCTCGGAGTTAACACCGATTCTGACTCCACTTTCCGAAAATTCCTTCGAATGAGACTATAAACCTAGGTTCTGTGTGTGAGCGAACGCGCATTCTTGCGCACACGTAAAAAACCCATCACCAATTTTCGCCAATTTTCGAAAAAGAAGGTCAAAATTGGTCGTTAGTATGGAAGACACGTATGTCATATATGGTCAATGAAACTCTAAGACATAATCGAAAGTCCGAGTGACTGATGTTAGACAGAATGACACGGGAAATGAATACAACGAATAATTAGCGCTTACAGACATCTTTTCAGTCGGCTCTACTCAGGTTGGCAGCTCTTTTTGAACGTGAGCGTGGACTGTAAAGCCCCTAAAGCGTGGTCTCAAATCGAGGATAGGTACTATGTAAGTATGATGATGATGATGATAATGATGATGACGATGACGATGCTGCTGCCCGCTGATGATGATGATCATGATAACCCACTTTGCCCGTAATGAACACACACACACACATACACACACTCAGAGAGAGAGAGAGAGAGAGAGAGAGAGAGAGAGAGAGAGAGAGAGAAACGGCCAAATACAGACAGATAGACAGAATTCTGGTTTACACTGGCATTCAGCCTTGATCTGGCCTCCATTTTCACCTGGACTATGAACTGTACGACATTCTCACCTCCCCAACCCACTATACCACCCCCGCGCGTCCCTTCCACACACCCGCCCCCGAGTTCCCCAGTGCGCACACACATGAATGAAACACGAGACCTGCATGTACCACACACGATTCCACAAAAGAAAAATTTGGGGGGAAAAAAAAAACACACAGAAAATCATAGTACAAAATTTGCAAGTTAACACCATCTACATCCCCTCTTTCAACACCAGTGGACCTAGTAGCAAAGAAAGAACCATGCTGAACGAAAACGTCGCTGAGTGTGTGTGTATGTGTGTGTGTGTGTGTGTGTGTGTGTGTGTGTGTGTGTGTGTGTGTGTGTGTGTGTGTGTGTGTGTGTTTTAAGCTTGTTTTTCAAAGAGATAAAAAGCAGTTTAAACATTTCGTCAGAATTAGCCAGATGCATGCCCCCAGGAAAAAAAAAAATTTAAAACGACAACTGGCAAATTCGTGACGTTCCACGAAATCCAGCTCGTATTTCTGAATCCACGTTCCCAGCTTTCATTTTCCTTTCAACGTGACTTGTCATTTTAGAGGCGCATCCGGAAAGCGTGTGAACATGTGATCATACTCCCGTGTGCACGCGCGCGTTCGCGTGTACACATGTGGACATGAACGCGTGGGCGCAGGTCGTGATGTGATCGCGCGAGAGTCCGTGCTCATACGACACGATGTCTGAAAAAATAAAAGGTGAATTCATAGTGGTATGAATCAATATGTGTATTACGGTTGTATGGAACAAGTATGTAGCAAAGGAAAAGTATGGGGACCTGATTTTTCATTATCGTGAAAACCGTTTGCAGAGATCTTCATGTAAAAAGGGATTGGGGGAGGTAGGAAATGGGCTAGTGTGGGTTGAAAAGGGAGTTTCTTCTTCGTACACTCAGACAGGAACCCCAGAGGCACTGACGAAGGCTGTTGTAGGGCGGAGGCCCTCCAGAGATCCATAGAGCTCCCTCATCGATGTTTCGGCAGGCCAGGCCTCTGCTCTTGGCTTTTTGTGTGGGACAGTTCTGCAAGAAGTGTTTCCAGAGTCATTGGGGCTGTACCGCATGGGCTCCCTGAAGACTCGCCAATGTGGTATTCTGTGATCATGTGATGTTTGAGTCTGGAGTGCCCTATAATCAGTCTCACAATGCTCACTTGGTCTGGTCTGGGGAGCAGGTAGTATGCATCCTTCTTGTTGACGTCTGGGTGCTGCTCAAGCCATCTTCTTTTCTGCTTCTCCTTGATAATGCTTTAGGCTTCTTCAAAGGAGATTTCCCGCTCCAATTTGGGCTGTGCTGTCCACCTTCCTTTGCCAGTTGGTAAGCTTCCTCATTGTCATGTATGTTGCAGTGTGAGGGTATCCATTGGATGATGGGTGTTCACAGTGGACTACTGCAGAATGACCAGGACAGAGACAGGGAGTCGAGAGGGCGTTCAAGAACATGAAAACAATAGACTGACAGTACCGGGCATCAGTTGAGTTCTGTCTGTGGACAGAAGGATGTGTTAGCTAGGCCTGGGTTGAACAGATTTTCATATATCATAGATAAAACTTATCTGCGGTGAGGATCCATCTATGACAGGAATTGACACATAGATAAAAGACTGGAAAAGACATAAAAGATTAAGGTAGAGGAAGCAGGTACGAACTGGGACAAAAGGATATAAGCAGACTGGTGATGACCCAAAGCTTAAAACAGGAGATGAAGAAAGTCGCACTGAATGCAAGTTGAAAAACTGGTCCCTACCAATTAATTTTTCATATATGATTAAACAGGTGTGGCTTTACCACTTTTACCATTGTACATTCATCACTTCAAGTGATCAGTTTCATACCTTGATAAAAGGAAAGGGGCCATAAAGATTCAAAACGAAATACACAGATCCACAAGCACGCTCCCACACACACATGAACATAGACGCACGCAAACATACGCGTACAGAAACACACATGCGCGAGTACGCAAAATGGACACACACACGCACACACACACACACACACATACGCACGTACGCACGCACACACACACACACACACACACACACACACACACACACACGCACATTGAGTATAATCTTACTGACCAAAAACAATGTAGATACTGGAGCCAAAGGAGACCGGCCATGCCTGTGCCACTGGACCAGGCGTTCACCCAGGTGACTGGGATACAGTGACAGCATACCCAGGGTCACACTGGCAAGTAGCAGAAACAAGGTACATACATACAGCGATGAAATACGGCATCATTTTGGCTTAAAAGAAAAAATGGCGACCGCCGGTAGACTGTCTAAATCTGGGAATTCCAAAGTACAGAGACATGACAATTTAAGTCTTAAGATTTCATACTTTTATTTACTTCAGGGAAGAAGAACTGGACGTGTGCAATGGAAACTTAAAAAGCATTATACCACATTCAAAAAGCCACTGAGCAGTCAAATATCACATGGATTAAGAATGGGACGCACACAGGCACACGCGCACGCACGCAAGCACACACACACACACACACACACACACACACACACACACACACACACACACACACACGCACAGATGCATTTAATTGGTCAAGGCAGGGCTTCAGCTGCCTGTGAACATGATCTGCGTCCTGCGTCCCGTTGAATTAATCAATGAACAACAACGAGTCCTAAAATCAATTAAACATAAATGTAGGTGACACATTTGTTATCGATCAAAACTTCAATGTTTGATATTGGCCTATAGCAAAGAGAGAAGAGAGAGAGAGGGGGGGTGAAGGGGAGAGAGAGATTGACAAACAGACTGACTGACAAGAGAGAAGACTAGACAGACAGACGCTAGAAACAGACAGACAGTGAAAGACAGAAAGTGTGTATGAGAGAAACACACACACACACAGACACTCAGTCAGATAAAAGAGAAATAAGATAAATGGGGAAGAGAGACAGAGACAGAGAGGGAGACAGACAGTGACAGAGACAGAGACTGAGACAGACATAAACAGACAGTCGGACAGACAGACAGCGATAGAGACAGACTGACAGAGACACACACACATACATACACACATGCGCGCGTAATCAGATGTAGGGGGAATAAGAAGAAGGCAGAGGGTTAAAAAAACAAAAAACAAAAAAAAAAAACTTACTTCTCCCCAAAGGCAGCTGTTGCTCCCACCACGACCTGCATGAAACATTATCTATCGTCATCGTTATATGATGTCCGTCGATTTTCCATATAAAACACCTGTTCTATAATTAATGCTCATTGTGCTACTTCACCATAGTCGCCTGACAGTGCCATTAACAGTCGCCTTATGACGTTGATTTATAGAGTGCCTAAGCTTAGGTCCTTGAAGTATACATGCACTTACAAACAAGTGATAGGTTCTTGAAGTATACATGCACTTACAAACAAGCGATAAGTTCTTGAAGTATACACGCACTCACAAAAACAAGCAATCAACCCGCGTTTGTCTATATCATGAAAAAATGTACAGCATGACAAAATGCACGCCCAAAAAACTTGGATAAACGTAACAGGTTAAGAAAAACAACTGACAGAGAATATTTACTAAACTTCTCTGCACAATGCCGGCTTATTCTCTCTCTTTCTCTCTCAGCATCGTGAAGAATCATCTGGGCGCCACACAGTAAGACCGTTCTACAGATTGCTTCATCTCTGTTGGTTGTGTGCAACAGGTTGGGTCTCTGCATGTTGTCACGTTGTTTGTGTGTTAGTCCACAGTTTTTTTTTTTTTTTTTTTTTTTTGTCTTCCCTCTGTTTCCCTTAGTCAAGAGTTCCCTGGAGGACTGTTTCAGCGAGGCTTATGGATCTTGTTATGCAGCGATATAAAAGTAGTTGTTTGCATGACTGATGCCACCAAATCGTCACTTGGTCCGACGTGTTGCTCGATGTTCTTGGCGTACTTCCTCATTTATGTGGCTCAAGATGCGTCCTGAATTTCCCGTACTTTATGATAACAGCTCATTTCCATGGCTCGGAGTTTTCTTCCAGGTCCTTTCTGAGGGTCCATGTCTCGCATGTATACAAGAAGATGAAGAACTACCAGTCCACGTGGAAGCCTCATTTTGTGGGTCATGGAGATGTTACCATATGGACAGTTCTAACATTGGCTTTGCTGCCCCTGAGAAATTTTTGGGGTATGAATCTTGCATTGCCAATGATGGATCCCGGATAAACTAACTATCTAATTAAAAGTTCCCAGCTTCTGACAATGGGCTGTTATGTCAATAATGGTGAACTTCTCGGTGCTGGTCCCCCCACACTTAATCTTCTCGGTGCTGGTTCCCATGCCCACGCAATAGCTCGTCGATGTTGATGTTTCATCAGATTAGACTCTAAATATTAAACAAGCTTAGCGAGTTCTTGTTCACTGTCTGCCTGACCATCGATGTAATCTACGAAGCGAAGGTTCTCGATGGTCTTTCTCCTGCGACGTCTATGCTGACATGACCATCTAGTGCATCAGTTCTGATACGTTCCAGGAATGTTGACAGGTGTTGGAAACAAAAGGCAGCCGTGTCCAGGGACAGTTGTAGGATGGACACGCGCGTTCCACCGTGCGTCCAGTATGTTCTGGACACTCATGTAGCAGCATGTGTTGGGGGAATTACTTCCAGCTCACAAACCATCTAGTTTTTGCATGTTAAATTTACACATTTCTCGTGCTTAATTTTGATATGCCAAATGTGGGGGCGGGCGGGAGGGGTGGGGGTGGGGGGCGGGGGGTGGGGCTGTCTTGCCCGTTAATTCTTGGTTGCACGACTCTGCAGGCGACAAAGACTGTTCGCTCCATAAAGTACCTAACGAAGGTGGGGGTGGGGGGGAAGGAAGATTGAATGAATTCACTTACGCATTGATACGGAATATGTGTTATCTGCTGAAGAAGCCCCCGTCGTTCTAAAAGTTATTTTATCAGCCAGTGGGAGAAGGCTCTTTACTCTGGCCAATCAAAACGCTGTTACTACCGCTACTACAACCATAACACACTCAATGAAAGAGAAAAATACTCACGCACTCAACCAACTGTGTCGACGTCTCTAAACGTGTGTGTGTGTGTGTGTGTGTGTGTGTGTGTGTGTGTGTGTGTGTGTGTGTGTGTGTGTGTGTGTGTGTGTGTGTCCGTCCCCGACTACAATGCGTTTGTCATCTTTTGCATTGTGTGCTGTTGCTTTGCACCACGTTTTATGTGCTCATTTGTATCTTGCGTAGACTACTGGAAGGTATTGCAAGGTCTCTTTTGTTTTCGTTTTGCACACATAACAATGTTTATCAGTCTTTCTTTCTTTTCATTATTTCTTAAACTTAGTTGTTGTTATCTTCATCTCGCACAAGTGCAGGCTTTTTTTTTCAAAAATGGATTTATGTGTATTGACATAACAGTATGATCCGTTTCAGAACATGTGTTGTAGGGGGAACTAAGAACAAGAGCCGAGGTTACCAATTTAGGCATGGCGTAACACAATAATTGTACAGTCTTCAATTATTGCACATCGGAACAACTCTCTCTCTCTCTCTCTCTCTCTCTCACACACACACACACACACACACACACACACACACACCGTGTGCGTCGTGTGTTGAAGTCTTCTGTGATGTGACGTGCATGTGGCGTGATCTCGGAGTATTTGTCCCTTTGTGCGCATACGTGCGCTTGTATGTATATGTATAGTGGAAGATAGGAGGTGGGATTATATTTGTGTCATAAGTGCATTCCTGCTTGTTGGCGTGAGCACGAACGCATGCAAGTGAACTGCGCGTGTGCGCGTGTGTGCGCGTGTATGTGCGTGCGTGCCTTTCTGCCTGCCTGCGAGCATACATGTGGGTGAGTGAGTGAGAGAGAGAGAGAGAGACAGAGAGAGAGAGAGTGTGTGTGTGTGTGTGTGTGTGTGTGTGTGTGTGTGTGTGTGTGTGTGTGTGTGTGTGTGTGTGTGTGTGTGTGTGTGTCCGTCCGTCCGTCCGTGAGTGCGTGCACGT
>JADBJO010006175.1:37500-42500 GCA_016801955.1 Conus betulinus
TTCAGTCCCGTTTGTCATGTCTTGGCGTTTGCTGAGTGTGGACGTTTCATCTGATAGTAGCCTTCAGTTTGAAATTGACCGGTTTTCCGCGTTCTTCGTGCTGGTCTTTTGTCTTATGCTTAGCGGTAACAGTGCGTCCGTGATGTGTGTGTGTGTGTGTGTGTGTGTGTGCGCGCACACATACACAAACTCTTTCATCCATACATTATTAGCTAGGCGAAAAAAAAAAGAGAAAAACCTGCATCAAGACAGATCGATGTCAGTGAAAATTTGATCATGTTACCAATGTCCGATGTGTGCATTTCATTTGGAGCTGGGAAGAAAGCGTAACTTAATCAGAATAGATGCAAAGGCCCCGGAATGGGGTTTTGATTTTAATCGGTCGGAACTGTATTTTAGTGAAGGAACCCTAGCTTTTCAGAACGAATTTTGTTGATGTGCTAATCATACGCTTATTTGACGCTTATTTGATCTTCCGTTATCCTGTCATTTCGGCAGTCATGCTCAGTTTTTTGGTGTGTTGGGGCTCCAGTAATCCACGGATGCTGACACGGAAAAAAGTTATTTTTAACTCGAATGGCTGATCTTTCGTATGCGTAGACCTTGTGCATACACAGGAAGAACGTTCAGGTACACTGACACAAGTCTGAAACTGATGTAGAGCTGAGAGTAAAATTGACGGTAGGAATTTTCTCCACATGCCATAAACCCAGATCGTAATGGGACTGATTAGACAGACCTCGCCGATTCTCAAGTTCATTTTAGTCGAAATCGAACGCTCGAACCACCGCCAGCTTTTACGCCTGTCAGTCAAACCAAACTGGATGCAGAAGTGTTGGGGTGGAAATTCGTCGGCACCGGAAAAATATGGGAAGCGTTCACTAACGTTGCGCTGTGAGACAATCTCTTATGAATGATGGCCCTTAAGGAAGGCGGTTCAGAGTTTTGGAGAACATGTCAACCGAGTACAAGATAGCTACCATGAGTGGAACAGGCAAGAACAGGTCATCGTTATCCGTCTACGGACATAGCATAATCGCCTGAGCTACCACATGTACATACATTTCCACCATATGCCGTTCTCTTTCTGCTCCTGTGGAATAGCAGACCAGACCATGAAGCACATCCTTTGAGATCATGGGACCCGCCCGCGGGCTGGGAAAAGCGTCATGGTTGATGAACATCACTTGACCACAGAAGCTGTGGGGGTCTGTGGAGAGTGTGAGGAGGACAGGTGATTTGGACATGAGCACCGGTTTCCACGTGTGATGATGTTAGAGACGAAGAATCAAGATTTTCGGATGTGTAAACGCATGCGTTAAGAAACGACAGCACCAGCAAATTTGCCAGCAGCAACCATCAATTTTGTTCCATTGATCGTACTAGTAGACGAGAACCGTCGGTGGGATGGACGACGAAAAGGAGCGCAGAGATCTTATGTTCGCAAATCATCTCCGAAGATGGAATGCGAATGTCTTCATGTGGAATCAAAAAGGATCACACACACACACACGTACACACACGTCGTGCGCGCGCGCACACAGACACATCTTATATAAATGGTATTCTGGCCAGGAAAAAAGAAGAAGGGTGTAACTATCTCGCTAACCCTAGTATTAACGGGAACACTGCATGGTAATGTAATGATGCGATGATGAGGGGATGTGTAAATGTGACATTGGATGTTGGGTTATGTCGCAGGTTGGCCTGTTCCTCATGGGAACGATCAACAACCTGCCGTACGTGATCGTGAATTCGGCGTCCAACACGATCGCTACCAGGTGAGCAGTTCGGTCTGTTTCAGAGGAGCACATGATCTGCTTAAATGTGTGTGGCTTCTTTTTGTCCATGCTTTTATGTCGGCTCGACAGCTTGTATAGAGCTCTCTCTCACTAAATAATACCGAATTCATAAATACTCAAAACAACCTGTCCATCTCAACTTAAATTAAAGTAATAATAATAACAACTAAGTCATGTATGAAGATGTAAAGTGTTCCTATACCGTACCATTTGGTTATTTCTTTTTTTCCTCTGCGTTGTTCAGTTTTCGATGAGAAAAATCTCGTTGGACTGGTGTTCGGAGCCAACGTGATTCTGTCGGCGTTTGTCAAAGGTAAGGTTTATCTGTCGGTCGTCACACTCATGCAATCCCTACAAAGCATTACGTTTATTGAAAACTGGCACAACGTTTTAAACTTGAATAAAGTCAAAAAAAAAAAAAAAAATTATTTGACAGTGG
Source organism: Conus betulinus (assembly GCA_016801955.1). Taxonomy (NCBI): domain Eukaryota; kingdom Metazoa; phylum Mollusca; class Gastropoda; order Neogastropoda; family Conidae; genus Conus; species Conus betulinus. Next base: position 39,742 of record JADBJO010006175.1, read on the forward strand.
GGCATAAAAACAAGCGCAGGTTAATAACTTCTCTGTCGTCATAGTAACGATTCAGAATTATGGGGGGAAGGGAGTTGAAGATGAAGAAAATGGGAACATAGAATTAAGAAAATATATTGTAGGAATGGAAACTCTTAACTAACAGCATGACGGAGCCATCATCAGTTTTTGAAAAGTATATCTATTTGTATTGCTTGTTCTTATGCTTTTCGTCCACTAGGATCGGAAACTCATGCTGGTATGTCTGTCCTCCTGGCGTCAAACAGAGGCACACCACAGTCCACAATACCGTGGTGTTCTCACCACCAAGGGTTCGAAAAAGAATCCAACAGAACCCCTAAAGCAGCCAGCGAAAGATAGTAAATGAAACAAAACGAAAGTGAGGGGAGGAAAAAAGTTGAAAGTAAGGGGAGGGAAAAAAAAGTTGCTGAAAAACTAAAGAGAGTATGCAAACAGTATAAAATGTTGGGGACAATCTTTGAGCCTACGCTTGAGGATCTACCCAAGGACGCAAGGGAGATCAAAAGGCAAACACAAAGACGGACAGAAACAAATACAAATAACCTCGATTTTCTTAATTTTATCTTCCCATTTTCTTCATTCTCACCCCCACCCCCCCCCCCCCCCCCCCCCCCCCCCGTTAAGTCCAAATCTTTGCCAAGTCATTACTATGATGACAGAGGAGTTGTTGGCCTGTGCTTGTTTTATCCCCCACTATTAAATTGTTCGTCTTTGTATTTGTTTGACTTTATTCAAGTTTAAAAGGCTGTGCCAGTCTTGAATAAAAGTTACTCTGTGTTAGGTTTTCTTATGGGAGTAAAGTTACCCTGCTTGTTTATTGTTTACTGTTCACTGTCTCATTTCATTTAAAATTTTGATTATGAGAATGAAAATCTTGAGACAGTAGACTCTTTTAGGTTTAGAGTTCACTTACGATGGAAGTGTCAACATCGCGACAAAAGCTCATTTTGATAGTGGACAAAAAGCCATGTTTTGCTTATTTAAAATTGCCAAGAGAGTGAAATCTCCAATTTGGGAGTAGTTCTAGATGCGTTGGACAAACTTTTTGATTTTGAACCTGTTTTGTTGTATTGGTGTGAAATTTTGAAATTTGAAAGCATAGCATCGATGGGGAAAAGTACAGTTTAAATGTCGATAGTATGTTTTCCTTTTCAATCGAAGAACTAAGAATTAGTTTGATTATCGCGACACAGGGTAGTGTCCATTTTCTGTTGCAAAAAAAAAAAAAAAAAAAAAAAAAAAAAAAACAAGTAAGAAGAGTGAACAAATACATATTCAGCGAACACACACACGCACGCACACACACACACACACACACACACACACACACACACACACACACACACACACACACACACACACGTACACACACACACACACACACACACGCACGCGCGCGCGCGCGCGCGCGCATACACACTCTCTCTCTCTCTCTCTCTCTTTCCTTTTCATGCCCGCACTCATATACTAACACACACACACACACACACACACACACACACACACACACACACACACATACATACACACACACACACATGCACGCGCACGCGCGTACACACACACGCGCGCGCGCGCGCACGTATGTGCGCACGTACGCAAAACACACGTATGCACGCGTTCCACACACACGTTCAGCAAACAGACATTCAGCAAACACACACACACACACACACACACACACACACACACACACACACAGACTGACTGACTGACTGAAACCATTTACTGTCAGATAACACACACACACACACACACACACACACACACACACACACACACACACACACACACACACACACACACATCACTCTCTCCTTTTTCATGCATGCATATGCACACACACACACACACACACACACACACACACACACACACACACACACACACACACACCACTCTCTCCTTTTTCATGCGTGCACACACACACACACACACACACACACACACACACACACACACACACACACACACACACACACACACACACACGTATACGTATACGCACGCATACAAACAGTATGTACGAGCAAACAGGTTCACCGGAAAATATTGGATATGACACAGGTTTTAATGCACGGACCGTCATGCAATTGATGCGTTGAACAAACTCCAAAAGGAAACAGCAAACATTCTATGAAATAACAACAGCTTGTTCGTCTTTCCCTGTTTTGGAAAGTGTCTGCATTTAGTTCCAGTCTTTTTCTAGCCTGAAATGAACAGCATAAGCGTTGACAATAGTGAGTGGTGTTTTCTGGGGGTGTCGGTGTATTTCTCGAAGTACCGATATTTTTCCGCGTCTTTTGAAAACATTAATTCGTCGCACTTCATTGTTGACCAGATCTGTTTTCCTTCTCCCCTTGCCCCATACCATGTCCAGTCTGGGATTGTGGCTGCTGAACAGAATTTGATTTGCAGCCATATTATGTGTATCCGGAAGTTTTTGTTTTTGTTTGTTATGCAGGACAAATAAATTCTCTTACTTGTATGGGGTACTTTGTTAACTTCCTAACGTGGCTTGTTTTCTCTTTTAAACTCTGTGGTATTTCTACAGTATCCAGCAATACCAGACACGATGACAATCGCCATCGATTATAGTACTTTTAAATGTGGTTTCAGTTACTTGGAAGAAAAAGAAACATTATATGAACTTTAACGTGGATAAAAGAAAAACAAGATGCAAAGCATATAAATGTACTCCCAGTTTATCCTCTGTGTGTGTGTGTGTGTGTGTGTGT
>JADBJO010006175.1:47500-97500 GCA_016801955.1 Conus betulinus
AAGAAACACCTTTTCGTTATTTAGAGAGGGATACGAAGGGAGAAAACAAGAGAAGAAATACATCTATCATATACATGAGAAGAGAGAGAGAGAGAGAGAGAGAGAGAGAGAGAGAGAGAGAGAGAGAGAGAGAGAGAGAGAGAGAGATCTTACAAAACAAACGAACAACAAAGAAATGAAAGGGCAGACATACACATGGCATGGGGCGAGACAGCTCAGGATGTCTCGGCACAAAGAGACAGACGAGAACAAACAACACTTAACCAGACATCAGGTCATTGATCCTGAACACAACTGTTTCTTTCTGCTGTTAATCTTTTTTTTGTCTTTTTTTTCTGAATATAATCCAGTACAGTTGAGAGTTTTCAGCAAGTCGTTTAAACGGTTCGAATTCACGACTGTCAGCTTCAAATCCAAACACTCTGATCATGCGCGAACAGCTCTCTCTCTCCCCCCCCCCCCCCCCCCCCCCCTTCCGCTGCCATCCCTGTCCTTAACATTCCTCCCTCTCACCTGCACTCAAGACAAACAGGTCCTTTTCTTTGTTCTTCCCCTCGGGACAACGACGGAAAGCTGATGCACTATAGCAATCAGTATTGTATCTATTACGCAAGCAAAATGGAACACCCCAGTCTATAATGCAGTTCTTTGCCTAGTAACCGCGTAATGATTCATACAGCCTAATATATCTTAAGCTTGATAATTCTTATGGCATTACCTTTTAAAAGTTCGCCCCCCTCCTCCCCTCCCCCTGCTTCCGAAATTTCAGTTTTTTACTGTCTGACTTTCGCATGTCTCATTTTTGAGAGAGAGAGAGAGAGAGAGAGAGAGAGAGAGAGAGACGACAACAACTTAAGAAGGAAACTGATCTCCTGGGTTTGAAACTAAATAAATAATGGGCTGTGGTGTCCCATCTTGTTTGCGTAACAGATATAACAGTGATTGCTACAGGGTATCCGCTCTCCGTCGTCGCACTGAAGGGGTGGACAGCAATAACAAAATGTGTGAGTGAGTTTGCCATGAGCACCATGACGGGGATCAGCCTGGGAGACCACACCAGGGCCAAAGAATAGCTGGACGACATGTGACCCGCCAGCTTTGATGCTGGGCAATAGGGGAGAGAGAGAGAGAGAGAGAGAGAGAGAGAGAGAGAGAGAGACGGGTGGACTAAGGAAGGGTGAAGGTGTGGGAGTGGAGAAGAGTGGGGGGTAAGCAAATAAGGAAGAGGGTGTTTACATTAAACCAGATAACAACAAAATAAACTAGATAAAAACAAAACAAATCAAAACAAAAAGATGACTATTGGCTTAGGGAAATGGGGGGGGGGGGGGGGGGGGGGGGGGGGGGGGGGGGGGGCCAGAAAAGAAATACCTATCATAATGAGAGAGACAGACAGACAGACAGGCAAACAGACACACAGGCAGACACACAGACAGACAGAGAACACACACACACACACACACACACACACACACACACACACACACACACACACAAAGGGAGCTAAGTCCTAACTTATTCAGTTGCACCCCTTTGGCTTGATCGCACTGGTTGACGCTCTACAAAATGAATGGCTTTTCTGTTCGTAAAGCACCCGGTCAATGGGATCCAATAGGATAAAAAAAAAAAAGAAAAAAAAAAAAAAAAAAAAAAAAGAAGAAGAAGGAAAAGAAAAAAAACGAGAAATAGAAAGAAAGAAAAGAAAAGAAAAAAAAAAGGAAATAAACGCAGACATTTGAGAACGAAGACCAGACGAGATGAGATCGACTGCCGGTGTCGCGTGAAATCTGGGAACGTGATATCTGGGAAGGCTTCCCAGATATCACAGATTTTTTTGGGAACGCGTTCCTAAAAATATACCGTGATATCTGGGAAGGCCCGTGATATCCGGGGACAAGTATTTCAGAGTTCAGAAGGGCAGAAAGAAGACGAAAAAAGAACGGATTTTTGAGATAAGGTAGGAAACATTTATTTAGGTGCAATTGAGATCTTTGGCCTTCTTGTCTTTTTTTTTTTTTTTTTCACACGCGTTCCCAGATTTCACGATTGGAAGTTCAGGAAATCTGGGAACGCGTTCCCAGATATCACTGTAAATCTGGGAACGCGTTCCCAGATATCACGGTTCCCAGGTTTTATACGACACGGGGCTTCCATAACGCTAACAGAAAGACGGTGACAGGCAGACAGTCTTAGATTCCGAATTTCCCGTCTGCCAGTCATCTTTACGCGCGCTGAACGGTGTCCATTTACCTTTGACCTCGCTCAAGTCACTACGAACGTTTCCGCGAGCACGCGTGTATGTGTTTTGTGCGCGTTGTGTGTGTGTGTGTGTGTGTGTGTGTGTGTGTGTGTGTGTGTGGGCGCGCGCGCGTGCGTGCGTGCGTGTGTGTGTGTGTGTTGTGTGTGTGTGCGCGCGCGCGCGTGTGTGTGTGTGTGTAAATGCACGTGCCTAGCTTATGAAAACTCATATGCATACTTACAAATGTGTGTGTGTGTGTGTGTGTGTGTGTGCGCGTGTGTGTGTGTGTGTGTGTGTGTGTGTGTGTGTGTGTGTGTGTGTGTGTGTGATGGGAAAGGTGTATGTGTGTCCACGTATTTCTGGAGATAAAGTGTGTGTGTGTGTGTGTGCGCGCGCGCGCACATGAGAGAGAGAGAGAGAGAGAGAGAGAGAGAGAGAGAGAGAGAGAGAGAGAGAGAGGTAGTTTGTGTGCATGTGCAAGTGCATGTGTTTGTGCGCATGCACGCGGAAGCGTTTGTGTGTATGTGTAACCAACTGTATCTCTGAGTGCGCGCGTGTGTTTGTGAGGGTGGGTGTGGTGGGCACAAGAGTCTTGTATGCGCGCGTGTTGGAATACAGGAAAAGTGTGTGCATGCGCGCGTGGAAGAGGTGTGGGGAGGGGGGAGGGTACGCATACATGTATGTGTGTGTGCGTGCAGGTGAGTGTGTAAATGAAAAAAAAAAGGAAAGGAATGGGGGTAGAGGAGGAAAGGAAAGAACAGTTAGAATGGGGACAGTGGTAGGGGTCAAAGGGAGCGAAGGATGCGCGGTGGGGATCATGAGTTTCTGATTATGTATGTACCAAGCCTCGCAAACGTCTCTCTCTCTCTCTCTCTCTCTCTCTCTCTCTCACACACACACACACTCACACAGCACTTTCGTAAAAATCCTTTGTAATGAAAGGTGTTTCTTCCCTTCCCACCCTCTCCCGTCATATTTTCCCTGCTCTCCCTGCAACGATGTTAAAAATAGATGAAATAGATTGGTCATGCATGCAACACCACACACACACACACACACGCACGCACGTACACTTGCGAAGACATTTGTCGTTAAAAAGTGGCGAAAAAAATGTCTCAAATTTCTACCGACATTTTGTTAATACTTTGACATTTCGAGCAGTTATCTTTCTTTCAATGCGTAGAATCTAAACATAGCTATAGAGAGTTACATCCCTTTTTTCACTTCGCAATTGAAATGTTGAGGGCTATTGATGTACAAAAAAAAAAAAAAAAAAAAAAAAGACACAAGATACCTTTCCCCCCTGAATCCTGGTATGGTAGACAAGAAGAAAAAATATCAGACTTCTTTGATATGATCACAGAACGGACAATTTTTATAGTTGAGTTTGAATCGTTTATGGGTATTAAGATAACCGATTCTAACCTGAAACTTTATGAAAACATTTACAAATCTCGGAATGATAATGCCTTGCATATAATCTTCAGATTGCAGTGACGATTTCAACCAGTAGCAAGTAAAGTACCTGTCACTATTAAATACTGCAAGTAAAGTATCTGTCACTATTAAATAATGTGTTATTCCACTCCTATCTATGACAATCAAACATGCATTGCTTTAACTCCTGTAGAAAAATTACTCAACCAGACACAAAGGAAAATCCTAATAAATGGAGAAAATTCATTTGCACATCCAGAGTCTTATGTGTTCTGGAATTATCTTGTCTTGGTAGATGTGCGTGTGTGCGTGAGCATGAGCGAGCAAGCAAGAGAGAGAGAGGATTCAGAGTGGGAGAATCATGTTGCTCTGTGCTTATCGAATATTATAGTATGCAGAAAAAAAAGTAATGATTGACCAATGTCAAATTTGCGTTTCCCCATATCATTTCTCTTTCTGTCATGTACGCCAGAGTACAGATTTTTAAAGTACAAACTTTTCAAGAGTTACTGTAGACAAACTTTGGCTCGATGACCGACATAAGCAAAATGTAAAATCCTTCGATGCAATTTCTGATGATTACGTAAAAGGTCTATACCAGTCACGACTAATGTTTGTTAAATTTTTAAGAGATTTTTGAAAATACACTTTGTTCCACAAATATCTATAACACAGGGAAGAAAGATCACTGTATGTTTCATTTCGAATGAAAAGGTTTTAGGCTGTATGCGCAAAAGAGTACAAGTACCTTTCTTTCAAGAGGCAAGAAGTTCTCTGAAGACTATAAATTATCTTCTAGGTACTTTTGGTGTTTGGATACTTCACACACACACACACACACACACACACACACACACACACACACACACACACTTTCTTGTTAAAAAAAAAAAGTGAATCCACAAACCTTTCAAAACTTTATTTCTTGTAATATGCATTGCATGCATACAATGATCCAGAGTGTAAGCATCAAACTTGTCAAACTTTATTTTCATAATAAGGAGTGCAATGATTCTGAATCCAGAAAATTCATGTGGGTTCTCATGGCAACATTCAGTTTTTGCGAGATATCACACCCACACACACACCCACACCCCACATTCTCACCTTGCAATTGGTTCTATGTGCTCACTCTTCACCTATGTTTGTTAAAACACTAGATAAGATGATGTACAACTTCAATTTACAATTCATGAAGTCTCATTTATGTTCTTTGAGCCTTAGGTTACAGCTAAAGTTATAAAAGTCCCATTAACCAAAGCAGGGCCAATCCCTCTCTTTCCACCACCTTGAACCTTTCCTGAAGTGAGTGTGGTACTTTTACTCCTCAGTCCAGGAGAGCATTTTCAAGCCTAAAAATACATTATCCCATCAGCGGTTTAAACTCGTGACTGTCAGCTCCAAAGGCAAACACTCTCAACCATCTGACTACGGGCCTCAACCCCATCACTCTTCTAGGACCGCTGTCACATAGACAAAAAAAAGGCCAAGGCTGTGTCCAAATCTGTTAACAAAATTGCCTGAGTAGGAAACAAAGGCTACAAACACATCAAACCAATTTGCTACAATTCAACGTTAATCTACTAACATGCTAGAGCAGGACAAGACCAGGCCATTCAGACGGCATCAACCATATTCCATTTTGTTCTTCATCCCCAGACAAAATAACAAGTAGAATAATGGACATAACGGTACCACATACATAAAGCTGCACGTACACAGTATGAGCAAACACTGTGGAGTGCACAGCTGGTATCCAGTCTGAACAGACAAAATGCTTTTCACCACACAGTTGCCACTTCACATCCAAAAATCTGGCATACTGTAATTTGTAGCAAGAGAACAAGGTGTGAAGAAAAAAAAAAAAAAAAAAAAAAAGAAACAAACAAAAAACAGCAGCGTTAATTCTAGATAGTATGCTAAGTATGTGTTGTTGTATAATCCAGGCTCCACCACTAGTTGAGGTGTTATAAAAAAAAAAAAAAAAAAAAAAAAAGAAATCTTTCAAAAGGATCTTCTGAACAGAGACTTCCTCCCACACAATACTCGTCTTTAGGGAACATTTTTGTCTCTTTTCAGATATACCTCCCCATAAGGACTCCTACCTCTTTTTTTTTTTGTTCTTTTCTTTTTTTTTTTTAAACGAATTTCTGAAGATAAGTTTTTGTTGTTATTTCTGTCTCGTCTCCCATGTTCCCCAATGGCCATTCCTCTATGATCACTCATTCCGGCTCCTTATACACACAGCCTTATTCAAGCCCGTCTCCTTGCAGCGTCAGCGCCATTAGTCCGAAAGGAGCAATATGTATCAATTTGTCTTGATGGAATGACCCTTCGGAGCAGACACTCAGATCTTCACAACTGCAGACTTTTAGAAACTTTCTTCGCTGATAAATTGAATGAGGATTTTGATGATGATGATGTTGGCCTGTACTGCTTGATAGGGGTGTGCACTATGCTTCCTTAACTCCATCAGGCCCCCATGGTACAGTCATCTGCAGTGTGTGGTCAGGAAATTTAAGGACCATTCTCTGAGATGCACTCATTAAGGGAATACAACTGACCACGCAACATTCTCCGAGATGCACTCATTAAGGGAATACAACTGACCACGCAACATTCTCTGAGATCCACTCATTATGTGAATACAACTGACCACGCAACATTCTCTGAGATGCACTCATTATGTGAATACAACTGACCACTCAACATTCTCTGAGATGCACCCAGGAAGTGGATAAAATTGACAGAGTGGCACTCTCACTTGAGCCTTTCCATTTGAGCCTGTTTCATACTGAACTCTGAGTAAGAGCTGATTGGGACAAAATAATTCCACAAATAATTGCCTGTGATGGGAACCAAACCCATAACTACAAGCCCACAGGTTCATGACTTTAACCACTCTACCATGGCGGCCGATCTGGAGGCCGTCATTAAAATTACATACTGCATTGGTATCAAATGTATTTTCTCAATTTGTGATACCAAATAAAATGTGTATCCCAGAGATTAATAAAATAAGCGAAAAAAAACAAACAAAACAAAACACAAAAAAAAAAAAAACGCCTGAGAGAGGTTATATCTTTTGAAATAAGCAAAACAAATCTTTTAAAAAAAGCAGGCGAGAGAGGTTATATCTTTTGAAATAAAAAAAAAAGAACAAAAAAAAGCTGCTGAGAGAGATTATATCATTCGAAATAAGCAAAAAAAAAAAAAAAAAAAAAAAAAAAAAGCTGCTGAGAACAGATACATCTTTTGAAGGATCCCATGACAAAAATGATGGAGTAAACAGTACAGAGTGGACCAATGAACTCGTAGGTGCAAGCATGTTATTTCTAGCCTCTGCTGAAAAATGCCTCATGATGACCGTATTGACCGCTTCCCTTGGACTGCTGGTGCTTGGACTCACTCGGACTCTAACATTCCAAGGTGCGGATGCTTACAGGATAGCTAACATGAGCGACATAGGGGTACTGTCACTGGAGGTCAAAGGACGGGGGAGGTGAGGGGGGGAAGGGGATGGTGGGAGCCACAGACGATGACACAGGGAAACAAAGAATATTTCTTCAGCTGATCTGCTGCTACAGTGCTACCACAGTTTCCTGATCACCCTGCTGTATGCCAAGGCAGGGAGGAGGTCTGAACTGAATCTGAAAGTACTTCAGTCAATCAACACAATGCTTCAATCAATCAACAGATATTACAATGTCATGCAGACAGCAGATGGTTTTCACACTGGAACCAGATCCACTAAAATCTGGCACAGCGGCAAACCTTCTCGAGTCAGAATTCGGGGAGAAGGGTGAAGGGAGTGGTGGGCCTAAGCGGGGCTAGTTTGGCTTCAAAGTGATAGTATTTTTATTCCTTTCTGCCTCAGGTTACAAATGTGGAGGTTTAAAAAGAAAATGCACTTTCTGTGGCATATAGATGACAACTTTCATGTAACATCATTTGGGCATTATTTTGCAAAACTCCACTCTTCAAATAAAAATTTACAAAGTCTGGATTTTCTTTCACCCAATTCAAGATTTGGGGTATTCTTCTACTGTGTTGATTTTTTTTTGTTACATCAGATCTCCAATCCTGTTGCCATGATGAATCCCACAAGCTTTCTGAGGCCCTAAACCTGAATCTGCGCTTCTGCACCCTCTGGCCTGGTTTGACACCACAGAACATCATGCTGGAGAATGTGTTCCTTCCCATCTATGCCAGGAACTTCTGTGACAACTGAGACTCCTGGAAGGTCATCTGGCTCCTCAAAGTTAGGAAGCATTTCCATTTCAGTTGAGGACGGAGGCAACAGATCTTCATTTTGGCTGTGTAGGCTTTTAGAAAGGTAGTTGAAACATTTCTGCTTCACCCTGTTCTTGGTAGGATTTTTTCGTTTGGCATACACTGGGTGGAAGGGCATGTGTAGGAGCTTCTCTCTATGGATGTAGACTTTCTCTTCATGCCTGTCTTCAAGGGGGGAGACTGGACGGGAGCTTCTCTCTATGGATGTATTTTTCCATTGCCTGGACGGGGTTTTGTTTTCATCTCACCCGTGATCAACTGTAGTGTTGCATTTTGAACTCTGCTCAGGCGACTTCTTCTATTGGTTTTTGATACTGTTGCCCAAGAAGTCCTGCCATATTCTAGGGGTTGGTCTGACAGTACCAGTATAAAGTTTTTGCAGGATGTTGCTGTAAGCTCCCCAAGAGGTTCTAGCCAGCTTCTTTCATGATGGCCAGCCTCCTGGTTGCTTTCTTTTCAATATCCTTGAGACGGGGGTTCCAGGTAAGGCATTTCTCAAGTTTCACACCAAGATCTTCCAGATCCAGCTCCCTTCCGTTCAGCTTCCATTGTAGTTGTCTGGCACTGATGACAGCGAGAAGACTGCAGTCACTGTCTTGTTGGCGTTGATTTCTACACCCCAGTCAGACGCCCCCATCTTCTGACGTGGTCAAGTGCTTCCTGCATTCTGTGGCTGGCGGATGTGAGGTGTTCCTCAGCATTCCAGGCAACAAAATTGTCGGCACGGAGGGCTTTGGAAACACGTTTGGGGTGGGTTTTTTTTTTTAGTGATATCATCAATGAAAATGAGAAATAGTGTTGGGGAGATGACTCCTCCCTAAAGCATGCCTTGCTGGAGAGTGACACAGTGGCTGATTTTTTCCATCCAGTTTCACTCTTGCTGTTCGGTACCGTAGTAGGAATCCAGGAACATCTTTTCTTTTACTTTCTTGTTGACAAGCTTCAGGAGCAGTCCTGCCATCCATACTTTGTCAATGGCCTCTGTCAGGTCTATGAAGAATGCGAGTACCTTCCTTTTCTCTTGAAAGTCATTCTCTACCTCCTGGGCAAGATACACCAGCAGATTTTCTGTACTACTGCAGTTCTTCCAGTAGGCTGACTGTGTGTTGCTGAGCAGGTCGTTTTCTTCCAGGTGTTCGAGTAGTTTTGTATTCACCATTCTTTCCATCATCTTGCTTAGACAACTGAGCAGGCTGATGGGTTGGTAGCTGGATTTCTTGGTTTTATTTTGGGAATGATTTCTGAAGTAGGTAAATTCAAAAAACATTTTGGAGGGTTGGCAGCTATGCAGTCCTCCTTTAATTTTTTCTTTTTGGTCTCCAAGGAAATCAATTAGTTCAGAATTATTATTGTAACCCAGCTGATCACATGTGGCCTTTTCAGGGCTCTCACCACGCTGGGGAGAAAAACAACAACTCCTATTTCAAAAGAGAAACAAATGACAAAGTCAATTATTACTATGAATATAAACAAACACCATGGTTGCTAATCTACTGATGTCCATAGTGTGGATAAGTCTAGGCCATGCTGGCATCAATCTGTCTGCGTGATTTTTTGCCCTAAGGATTTAAAAAAAAATTAGAGGCAACAAAAAATACATTAAAAAAGGGCAAAAAGACACTGTAGAAAGTACAGTGCACACTCAGGACACGTTTGCAGTCTCACTATCTTATTTCAAAATTCAACAAAAAAAAAGCTGGCGTGTTACAAGCTGTGATCAAAGGGAAAAAAAAAAAGGTCACAGACTTTAAAGACACAAAAAAAAGAAGAAATGGGCCACAGAAGAAGCAAAACAACAGACGAACGAAAAAACTTTTTTTTTTCTACTAGCAGAGTCACAGAGCTGGACAGGAAAGAAGAAATTACAAGCACAGAACTTCCAAAGGGCAAGGGGCGCAATCTGTACTGAAAGAACCCAGGCCATCCTCACAGGGACCAAAGGAGAAGGAAAGAAAAACGATGTAATAAAAACTAGTCACACAAACATTTACACCATCAATGTGAAGACAAACATGACTAATCTATCCAACAGGTGAAGTCAATGCTAGATTCTAACTGCACTGGCATTTTCACTTGCATCTGCTGATTTGTTAGTTTGTCCACCTATTATTGTATTACCAAGATTACACAGAAGCTACTAAACCAACTTTAACAAAACTTGGTGGAAAGACTGCAATGTGGTCCAAGGATGACCCACGTAATTCTAATCTGGATCGATGATGTGGATCCAGATCAAAGGCTGGATCCAGGATCCCTTCAACAAGTTCAAATAAAAACTTCAGAACCGATCTTAAAAAAACCTGGTGGAAAGATGGAAAGTGGCCTAAGGACTAATCCAATCAATTCTGGTGTGGACCTGTGATGCGGTTCTGGATCACAGAGTGCATCCAGGATTTGACTCACTATGAAGAAGATCTATGCCCAACAGAATCATCCTCTAGACTTTTCTGTGTACCACTTTTTTTTTTTTTTTTCTGGATGTATGCTCAGCAAATCGGTACCAATGGCAAGCAGCATTAGTCATCTGCATGAAATCATTTCATCACCTGAGCAAATGTTACCTTCCTCATTTTATCATTTTTTTCAAAAAAAAAAAAAAAAAATTTTTTTGTTAATTCAAACAGAACGATAGCTTAACTGGGAGGCAAATCTCTAACCAAAGACAAAGAGAATTTGAAGTGCATTTCGTATGCAGACCTCTGTCAAGGTCGAACCCACATTAAATATTCACAGACAAACATGGACAATAACAAACAATGCCGTTTTAAAACTAACATGAATCATTTTACATGATTGTGTCATAGATCTTTAGAAAATTTGACATACAATTCATGTGAAGCAGTGAAACGGTTCATGATAAAAAAAAAAAAAAGAAAACACACTTCAGGACCTGCTGTTCAATCCAAAACTGCCCCCAAATGTAACTGGTTCGTCCCTGGGCTATGCTCCATTTTTCAATGAAGTCTGGTAAACAGTTTCATCATCAATGGCCACAATCACTGACTGAATGGCAAGCTGCCACTGGCGACACTTGGTGACACACAGACTGATCATGGCAATGATAATCACCCAGAAGGCGCCATTATTTGAACTCATTCTCCACTTTCTTTCATTTTAAAGAAACAGAAGATATTTGGTCATAAGACCATCAGTTCTACGTCATGACAGTCTCAATTGGTCGTTAGTGAATGCCCCCGTTTTTTTCCCCATGTTTTGCCAATTGTATTTGTTGAGTCAGCAGGGGCAGCAGTAGTTTAAGACCCAAAAATGTGTATCTAAAACAGGACCGTTTTGGACAAGGCGTTTCTAATTACTACATCAAACAAGTTACGAAAACTGATGTTTGGGTATAGCAGATATAGCCGACTTAAAGGCAACCCAGAACACGGCTGTATGCAGGCAGCCAACCATGACAATGTCCCGCAGGCAGGCGGACTGAAAACCCAGAAAGCAGGGAGCCTAGCAGGCTGTCAGGGAATGGGTTAACACTGTCAACAAAGACCCTCGATCCCCTCTATGTGCCCACTTAACACTGCAGTCACAGCAGTGAAATTCATTCAGGACACCTGATTTTGACCGTTTTTCATTCATTTTCTTTAAAAAGTCAAAATCCGACAGTGACTTTATTTTTGTACAGTGAAAATAGAGCTATCTTTCATATCCTTGATGAAAAATGTTTGGAAAGTCAAGATAATTATTTTGTTGTTGTTTAACTGAGTTGAAAATGACATACTTTGAGCAAGGAGCACTGATTCAGTGCCAAGCGGTTGGTTGCTTTCTCCTCAAATTAACCAATGAAATTGACTGTTAGTAGGTATGATATGATGTTGGAAGGACTGTATCTGAACACTGATACCACCGTTTAAAAATTAACTCTCCGGGAAATTCGGTCATATTTATTTTGAGAAGACCGTTGGTATCATTCTCGCAACATGTCCTGAGTGACAGATCACTTGCCGCGAGTATTTTTGCCCCACATCGCCAAGAGTAAGTCGGGCACCATGATCATTCTCGCGTCATGTTGCGAAAAAGTTAACAAAAGTACAGTACATAAAATGCAACCCTCCAAACAGACAAACACAATCACAAACAGATGCAGATGAAAACATACCCTCCTTGGTGAAAGTAAAAATCTTCCAGAATGTATTCAACAACAACAAAAAAGGGACTGAATAAGGAGAATCTTCACTGGGACACTTAACTGTACTGTCAAGCTTTATGTAACAGGATACTTATCCTTTCACTCGGCAAAAATTCTCATTCAAACACCACTCCCTGTACACATGTGATGTCATTCCATGTGCTTAAATGTACAGTAGTTATGAGCCACTTTTTCTGTATCTTAGTGCTGCATCAACATACAGAAAAATTCAGCTCTTCCCATCTTACGTTATGTAGAAAACTAACTCTGTATCTACATTTCTGCCTTGCAACACCAGCAACAAAACAAAAGTAAACTTGCATCATTAATACAAATTACACAATCACTCATACCACAGGTGTAGTAAGCTCACACATGTATTGCACCAGCATTCTCTCTCTCTCTCTCTCTCTCTCCTTTCTGTGCAACTTCAAATGAAGAATGATAATGATATTTGTGATTACAGTATATAGTTCTGTTCCGATGATGAACTGCAGAGCAGATTATACGCAAGGACATCTCATCCTGACAAGAATTTCACTTTCCACAGCTTTAACTCTTTGGACAATCTTGCTGCCACGAGTTTAAAGCATGTATACTGTTGCAGACAGGCATTGCTTTACTTAACTGTCATCCCCTCACCTCCCCTTCCATGTGCGAGCAGGCCATAAAGCTTGGAAAATAACGATGTGATTATTTTAAAAACACGTTTTCTTTATATGTCTCTTTTCCTCTATCTTGTCACAAGAACACATTTCTAAATGAATGAATGAATAATAATAATAATAATAAATAATATATATACATATATTTAATACGAACTGAGAAACATTGAAAATTGCACAATACGCGCACGGCTCAAAAAGTTGTATCGTATAGTAATTTCATTATTTCTATTCTGTAAAATGAAGGAATACACATAATAAAATGTGTGAACTGACAACCAAAAAAAAAAAAAAAAAAAGAGAGAAAAAAAAAAGATCCTTTGTGCAGATCAGTCACGAATTATTGTAAATCAGCTGTGTGTATGGCCATTGTCTGACTAGATTACAAATGTGGCACCAGCAACTCATGGTGTGAATCGTGCAACAGACTGTCGCTCTTGTGATCTGATCTGAACCCTTGCTTGCTGAATGATCTCTGATGGAAGCCAAGCAGCTGTCACAGTCCAAGAAACGGTCAATAAGATTCAAATGTAAGCTGGGAGCTGGCCAAGACATCGCCGTGATGATGGTCTGCTGCATAAACATGGTCATGCATCAAGCCGTGTAAGGATGTGGGTTATTTGTGATGGAACACAAGGTTTTTAAAAATCACTAAAACATGAGACAAGAAGGTGTAGAAAGCTTTTTGTCCACATAGCGTTGGACATTCATTCACTCCATTACCGAGGTCCTTGGCCATCATTCCGGAAGAAAACAGGCCCTAGCCGATAGTGGATCCAATACAACTCTTTGAGCCATGCTTGCTTTTCGCAATTTAATGTCTTTCAGTATATATGCTTATCTACCTAGTACCAAGCAAAACACACTGACTTCATGAAACTTGCCAGTCAAAAGAACCAGGCATGCTCTCTCCATGAAAAAAAAAAAAAAAAAAAAAGATCGTGGAACTGGGGAGGGAGAAGTGTGGAATACGCAAGGCTTACAAAATATGATGTCAACCCAAGCCCAAAACACTGACATAAATACTGATGCGCCAGGTAGGACAGAGATATGATCAACCCACCACTAGCCACTGGTGGAAAAACTGATTATCCAGGAGAAGGAGGAGGAGGAGGAGGTAGGCCAATTAGGGCAGAGAGTGGGGCTGGCGGCATGGGATGAGGGCTGGGCAGAGAGAATGAAGGAAAGAGCTATGTTGATCACATTTCTTTTCTTTTTCAGGGGGGGGGGGGGGGGGGGGGGCATGATGGGGGATCATCTTTTCATTTCAAAAAAAAACAAAAAAAAAATCAAAACACTTTCAGCGAAAATACATACAAGAAACACAACAAAATTAAAGAAGAAAAAAAAAACAACAACAACAAACAATCCAAAAGGAAATACATGTACTAAGAAGCAGAGGCGGTTTATATCAGAATGTAAAATAAAAAGCCAGCTATGAGGTCTATCCTGCATCCCATTTTAATTCTCAGAAAAAGGCACACAAACACCATTTTTAATTCACAAATATTTTTTAAATTTTAGCACACACATCATATCTTTACCAAGCCACAGACAATGGTATGCACTTCACTGGCTTCTTATTGTCATCTGCTACTGCTGATCAAGGCAGAAGAGACAGATTACACCTTCAAAGGAGACCCTGAAAACGGCACTACAATAGCCCTATGAAGACTAGAGCTTTTAAGCAATTAATATGATGCTTTTTTTTTGTGATCAGTAGCGCCTTTTCAAATTCATTCCTTGTTCAAATAAAATAAAGCCATACCATTTAGTTTTAAAAATGACAAAAAATAACATGAAACAATACACAAAAAGCGATGTTTGCTTTGAACAGTGTGCTCTCTCTCTCGCACTTCAAACAACACTCTCTCTCTCTTTCTCTTTCTCTGTGACAAACTCTTTTTACAGTTTATAATTCAAATATGTTAGGAAAAAAAAAGGATTATGTAAATAAAAGAC
This sequence comes from Conus betulinus, assembly GCA_016801955.1. NCBI lineage: Eukaryota > Metazoa > Mollusca > Gastropoda > Neogastropoda > Conidae > Conus > Conus betulinus. The sequence continues at coordinate 62,238 of JADBJO010006175.1, forward strand.
TGGCTGCCAAAGGATGTCAATGTGAGGAAGTACACTTCGAATTTCACAGACATCTGTTCTATGTGCACTGTATTTAAACAACTGATTTTCGAAGTTATTTCTATGCAAAACTAAAAAATAAAACTTACAATTTACTGTTCTTTCTGTAAGACAGTAGTTGATATCAGATCAAAAGAAATAAACAGTTAAGAAGTGATAATTTCAAACTTCCTGTTTCTCACAATTTTTTCGATAACAGAAATATTTTCACCGCGAATTGAATAAAAACACAACACAAAAGAGCAACTGTTGATAAAAAAATTTTAGTCTGAAAAACAATATGAAAACCAAAAACCCAAACAAAAAGGTGTGTCTTAACAAATTTCATAATCTTAGCAGAACTGAGAAATCTGGACTGGGACCATAACACACGAAACTGCAGGATTGTGGTATCAACAAAAACATACCAACTTCCATTATTAATGCTTTCAAGCTACAATGGGGTAAGGGAGAGAATCTAGCTTAAGTGTCAAACGGCATTTATGATAACAAGAATAAACGACAAACATGTGGGCTTTTTTCAGTTTGTCTTTCGTTTATTTGTATATGTTTTTTTTCCATACTAAATTCAGTACTTACATTGAACGACTCCCACCTGCTAGCATTAATAAGATCCGAATATTGAAACTGAAATGATTGTACATTCTATCTTCATTAAATGCAAGCTTGACCTCTCACTGGATCCCTGTTTAGTCCAGATTTGAACCAAATATTACAAATTTATAGAGACGATGGTTAAACATCTAATCTGTCTTTTTCATTCATTCAAATGCAGCATTACTTCCTGAGAAATAAATGACACTATTTTCTTTTTCAAATGTACTTTCTTGCAATGTTAAGGAGAGTTTTGAAAAAATCCTGACACCACCCTTTGACTGGTGAGTAGAGTCATCACTGGGCCACATTCCATCTTTACAACAAGCTCCTTTCAAACTGTATCTGTAATTTTTGTGCAATTTTACAGACATACATACACGGATGCACAGTCCTCCATTTCAAACTCATACGGGCATAACTGATACATTAAAAAGTGGGAGGAAAAAAAAAGACTGAATCAAAAATTCAATTTATAAGTTCTCACAGTGCACTTACTTCTTGATGGTGATCAAAACCTCAAGAAGTTTAGTTGACTGGTCGCAGATGGAAATGGCTATTTGTGAAAAAGTCTGGAAATTAAGCCAAGGTCCAGGGCCACCTATTTAAAACATGATCCCCAGGGCCAAAGGCTGGTCAGACCCACAACATCAGTTGGAAAATTCTTTCCTTTGCAGGTTCCGGCATTGCTTCTGAGTGTCATCTGCATATTCACTCTGCTTCCAAGGGGCATTCTTTCCCCTAACAGGAAGGAAGGACAAAACAATAAATGCAATTTCCGACAGACTTGGCTGACTGATATTTTCCATCGCATCATATGCTGTGCAAATCAACATGACCATTCATGATTGATCTGAAATACACACCATGTACTTCAATTGAGACCCTCTGAACTCTCATAGGGACTCGCCAAAACTCTCAAGCAAGGGTTCAAGGGACAAACTAGATAAACCAGCGACAGGAAAACATGATTTCCTTGCTGGGGTAATGAAAGGAAATTGCCAAGCAACTATCTCCACTCCAAATTCCTTAATTCTTTCCCAATGGACGCTGTACTACAAATTCTGTCCCTTGACAACTTGTGATCTATTTTACACCTCTTTCACGTTAATGCAATAACCTACTGTCAAAAATATCAGCTCTGCACTCAGCTTTTAGCCAATACCAAAATGCTCTTGCGAATACTGTAGCAAAAAAAAAAAAAAAAGAGAGAGATGACTAACATGAAACTGCTGACATTCCTTTTTCTAAGCTCTTTGTGTGAAAAATATCATCTCTACTGTAGCTACAACCTAAAACGAAGCATGTTATTTCATTGCCTCCACATGTTCTGGCATTTCTGAAGGGAACAGCAACCTTGGTATCATGGCACATCAAGGAAAAGTTAATATCAAACTTCATCACTGCTGCTGGAATTTCTTGGCATGATTTCATTGTTAGGAATATAATTCCAAGGTTCTTTGATACACAGGGTTTTTTTTTTTTTTTTTTATATATACTTTTTTTTTTTTTTTTCAATTGAGAGTTTTTTTCCCCCCATTTGTTTTTTCCCTCATACTCTCCCAAAACATCTCTTTTCCTTTGCCTTGCCTTACTTATCCTGAATTCCTGGGTAGAGGTTGCAGAGGCATCCCCTCCATCTGTTGAGGCTCTCTATGACCCTCCGACAGTAGATGAAGCTCAGGCTGTCCAATCCCTGTTGTCCTTCCACCTCTTCTTCTGCCTGCCTCTTCCTCGTCCATTAGTTTCTGATTTTTCTTAAAATAAAGTGAATCATTAGTTTTCCTCAGAGGTCAGTTTTCTTCAATTTCCAGGTGTACTCAAAGCCTTATACATATATACATCAAGAACATTGCTGATCTCCATCTAAGGCTCCAGCCAGAACGAAGAATTCCCAGTGAAACAAAATAAGAGTCTCATGCCACTGGTAACTGCTTTCCATTATTCTTTTTCACTATTACCAGAGTTTTAAACCGAATTGTTTACAAGTGTACTTTTTTTTTTTCAACTAAAAACAAAAAAAAAAAAAAAAAACCAAAACAAAACAAACAACAAACCAACCCCCCAAAGCTCTTATTGGTTTGCATTATGCTCACTCATAAACAAAGTGCACTCATCCTACAGTTGATTATTTCATTACATACCATACAGTCTGTCTTGCTACCCTTTAGGCAGCCAGTCAAATAGGTAATACAAATGAATCAATAAAGTGATAAACCCAACAGGACCACATTAAGTAGATCTTCTTCAACAGCCATAAAATGAAAGCAAACATTTTCTGCGTGGTTCAGTTAGAGTAAATGGCTGATTTGGCTTCAATTCAGCCCACCTCTCCCTCCAGCCCCCACCACCTCCCCCATTTCAAAGTATGAACAATTTAAGTTATTTCTGTACATCAACAAATGTTTAATATTAACTCATTAGCATGCTAGCAGGATGTTTAAATGACTTATCTTTACATGTACATGAACACCTATGGATTCACTGCCTTACTGCTAATAATCATTCACATTCATTTTAAACGGTCAAAACAGTGATGCATTTTTGCCAGTCACAGAGAGACCAAACACAATGTCACCCACACTGGTTTCTGTACAAAGATGCCCCGCCGCATCCACTGCCTACAGCAGTCTAGGTGGAGACTGTCGTGGAAGTGGTATTGCCCGTCAAAATCTTGTCAGTTCAGCCTTTCATCACTCTGAAAACAGATTTCATTTATAATGATGAAACTCAAGTGGTCTTGCGTCTGGTGCTTTATCTCCATATATTGTCATGAGTGCGAGGACTGAGACAATGCCTGGATGTCATGGGGCCTTGAGTTTTGCTGTATCTAATTTTCTTTTCAGCTAGAGTGGGCCTTTAAAATTTGGACTAGTTTTTGTGTGGGTGAGTAGATTTTTTGAACTGATTGAAGCTGTGGACGGGTTGCTTTGTTAAACTGATTGAAGCTTGAGGCCTACATGCATGCATGTGTGTGTGTGTGTGTGTGTGTGTGGTGTGTGACTACAGGTCACTGGGGCTTCTTGTGCTTTTATGTTTGTAGTGGGGTGAACTCTGTTCTCAAAAATAAAGTTAGTTCGTCAGATGGGAAAAGGACCTCTAAGAAGGTTGTTTTGGAAAAAAATGTCGAAAATGAAAAGAGATCAGGAACATTAAGATAAAAAAAAAAAGGGAGAATATCGTTGACAAGTTAACAAAAAGGAAAAAGGAAAAAGAAGAAAAAAATTACATTGACGTCAAGAGGAAGAAGAAGAAGAAGAAGGAGAAGAGGAACAAGAAAGAAAAAAGAACAAGAAGGAGGAGAAGGAAAAAAGAGAATAAGGAGAAGGGTAACAAGAAGTCAAAGAAGAAGAAGGAAAAAGAGAAGGAGAATAAGGAGAAGGGGAACAAGATGAAGTCGAAGAGGAAGAGAACAAAGATGAAGAAGAAGAGAAGAAGAAGAAGTATGAGAAGAAGAAACTGATGACTGGAGGTGAATGTGTGGAAAGGGTGAGACTATCTGTGAGCAAGATCAAGACTGAAAGTGTGCAAGAGACGATTGGGTATGTTGGTGTGGAACTTGTGGAGAGACAACTTAGGGATTCACAGAAATTTCAGGTCATGGTTCCATTGAGAGGATGTATCTGATGAATGTATGTTTTCTTTGCGCTGAAAGGGAACGTCATGTTTAAAAAATAGTTATGACAGTTTGAGAAAAATTATCCATCGAAGAATGTTGGTTGTGGTGAAAGACTCATTTTGATGGGTTACAAAAGGAAATTCTACTGATGGAAATTAGTATGTGAAAGGTGTTCTTAGTATGTCGATAAAGATGTGAACTGCTGTCATATTGTGGTTGAGTTATTTACGAAATTACGGAGTGGAATTATAAATTCATTTGAGTTTGTTGTGGAGTCAGATAGTGCTTGTAGTCATACAGACTTAAGATGCTATGGTGAGGTCTAGTTTGTTTAAAAAGAAAGTAGTGAATTGTGTGTGTGTGTTGACCTGACCCATAACATCACAATCCTTACTACTTGTCTTTTCCATACACATACCCTTTCATCTCACTAACAGAGTATTCTCTTGTAACAAGAAAAGATACAATTCATTGTAAAAACATTGTTTACACAAAATCTTGAAGGAAATGAAGTACTTCCGTGGTTATTTAAAAGCTGCTACATACAGACGCACAGCTGATCAAATGCATGCGTGACTTTAACTGAGATAATGCTGCAAAATTTTTCTTTTTTTGTATTATGTTATAATGTACATAAAACATTGCTATTTCAACTCTTCATTTTGTTACACTGACTTACAAAAAAAGAAAAATTCTGGACTAAAGGTGCTTTGAAACAAAGATTGTGCTCCTTGCATAAAAAAAAAAGGCCATAAATTGTCAAAAAGAAGGGACTTTGGAATCAGAAATAATCCAGACCTACCAAACCTGGTCCCAATGCAAAAGTAATGTTTTGTTTCCTTTAAATTTCAGAGTAATCTGACACTTTAGAGTAATCCCTTAAAAAAAAAAAACGGTTTAAAAAAAACCCACCAAACAAACAATATACACACTAATCGCCAGCAGAATCAGACTTTGAATTAAACATGCTGGTATGCAGTGTTGAAATCGTGGAAGATTTTACAATGGACATGATGAATTCCCATGTTTGAGCTCCTGATACATCCAAATGTTGTTCTGAACAGTTGATCTTGAATGTTGAGTTTCTGTTTGACAGGCCTGCCATTACTTCTCCTACTATTTGATATACATATCGACATGAAGATGCTGTACAGAGACTGACTACTTTATCTTCACTTTAAAACTCCTATTTGATCATGCAACAAAAAGTGCCAATGGTCAATCTTCGACAGAAGTACCTTTTTGTAGTGCAGCTATTTTTACAAAATGTGCTTGCTCAAATTTTAGAGATGCTGTGATCCATATACAGCTGTCATGCACAAGTATAAATCCTGCAGCTAAAGTTAAGCACAAAAGAGAAAGAAAATCAGAGACCATTTCTCTTTTTAAACTGTTGCAATTTTTCTACAGACAACACATAACAAGTGTACAGTGAACCAGCTGCTAAGTGTTGCACTAGCGTTATAGAGAAAAAAAAAAAAAAAAAAAATCACAGACTTGCGTACTAGTTCACTTGCACATATTAAACTACAGTTTGTAGAACAATATGCCCAACACATCACTAGACCACGAAAATGTGACCCAAGGTGAGCACACACAACTGAAATACAGTGTAGTGTGCGAGTTAGATGTGTGTGTGTGTGTGTGTGTGTGTGTGTACTGGATGTTCAAACTCCTTGAGCTGTGGTTGCAAAGTGACGACTGCAGGCAGAAATAAAAGCAAATTTTAAATAAATGTTATCGAACTGCCCCCAAAACATGGACAAACGAATCACAATAAACAAGTAGGGTAACTCTTTCTCCCATAAGAAAACCTAACTCAGAGTAACTTTATTCAAGACTGGCACAGCCTTTTTAACTTAAATAAAGTCAAATACAAAGACGAACAATCTAATAGTGGGGAAAACAAGCACAGGCCAACAACCCTCTGTCATCACAGTAATGACTTGGCAAAGATTTGGACTTAACGGGGGAGGGGGGGGGGGGGGGGATCTGAAGATAAAGAAAATGGGAACTTATAATTAAGAAAATATATTATAAATATAAACTCTTCACTAGCTGCATGATGGAACCATCGCAAGACAAAACACGACGCATTTCGACCTCTTAAGTCTTCTTCAGGCAAGATACAAAACAATTATTACGAAGAAAATGAACAAACAATCACTTATCTCTAATCTTGAATGCCTGTCTTGTGCTGAAGAGACTGAAGGTAAGTGATTGCTCGTTCATTTTCCTTGCAATAATTGTTTTGAATCTTACTTGTAGAAGACCTAAGAGGCTGAAATACATCATTTTTTGTCTTGTAATTCGTTTGTCCACATTTTAGGGGGGGGTTTGTTAACATTTATTTAAGATTTCTTTGAGCTGTGCCAGCACATACCTTGCCATTACTATAGACCACTGTGCCTGTAGATCAATTCACACAGCTCTGAAGGCAAAGCTAATTGAAAGATGTAGAGAATACCTCAGTGCTTGTGAAAATATAATTAAGTCATCTGGTAACTGGGAAATGACTGCATTTTGTGTAAGCCTCAGGAGCAGCAAATCAAACTTTTCTCATTTTTACTTGTATTTCTTTGTTCATAAATATCTAAGCTGGTCTACGCATTCTCAAGATCTATGTAAGTCTGTACTTGACATTCTGCATTTACTTACATAAATCATTGCATAACACTTTTCTTTAATTGATAAAAAACTCACTCACACAGAAAATGAGATGAGAGAGAGAGAGAGAGAGAGAGAGAGAGAGAGAGAGAGAGAGTGTGTGTGTGTGTGTGTGTGTGTGTGTGTGTGTGTAGAAAGAGAGAGAGAGAGAGAGAGAGAGAGAGAGAGAGACAGAGAGAGGGACAGACAGGACAGACAGACAGACAGACAGACAGAGTGAGACGAAGAGAGACAGACAGAAGGACAGCCAGACAGACTGACACTAGACAGGCAGACAGTCACAGAGAGAGAATTTCAACTTTGAATTGCTGACCCCTCATTTAATTTATCTCAAGGACTGACATGATAAAAAAAAAAAGCACATTCAGATAATGGATTTCACGTGCATGAAAAACAAAAGTTTACATGACAAGGCGAGATTTTGTACATCTCATCACGTTTTGGCCACACAACACTAGCCGGTCATTGGCAGACAAAGACCAAAGTTTAAAATACAGTGAGGACAGATCAAACATTCCTGACTGCAGATGGCAAGCCACTGTTCAAACAGAGTGAGAACCACAATCACTTTGACAACAAAAAAAAAAAAGCTTTATCATCAGTGGACTTTACTGGGATATTTCCTGCCCACCTGGAGCTCCTGTTCAAAACTGCTAAATAAGCTTTTGGCACGGTACAATTTCCTCGACATTAATATTTTTGGATGTCTCTCTCTAGAGCTTGAAGGGAAAAAAAAAAAAAAAAAAGGGGTGGGGGGGGGGGGGGGGGGGGGAGAGAGAGAGAGAAAGAAGAAACAGAAAAAAAAATGAGTGCAGGTCAAATTCTTTTCCAGTGCTGGGTGTTGTATGATTGCCCAGCCTACCTGCTTCTAGTTGATGCCATTTTTTTTTTTTTTTTTTTTTTTTTTAAAACCTTTTGGCTCTCTCATCATCCATGCCCCTGTGTGAGTGTCAGCCATTATTCACATTATTGCTGTCCCATCAATCAAAGCCAGGCTCTTCCCACTGCTGCCCCACCACTAACAGTCTACTGACAGCAATCAACATTAAATCATCTAGAGGCAACTCAGCAGGGGCATCACACTGTTGCCATGTCATTCTAACTATGCCATAGTCTTGTGGTCAGGTATGGCCAGCGGCTGATTTGATCCAACATACAGCAGAACCCATCATCTACTGGTGTCCCAGCTAATCACACTAAATAGTCGCACAGCCAATGCGAGGGCACTACAATGTCCATCCAACAGTATCCCATGAGCCTGCCAATGTGGAATGCTTATTTGACGTGATTTTACCAAAGACATGGATGGGACCTGAAAAAGGTAACGAAAAAGGAATTTCCCACAAGCGGAAGGCATGAAGGACCAAAGACCCTGAAACTTTTCTTTTTATGATGATCAACAATGTTGATAAAGGTGATATTAAGTTCTATTCTGATCCGAGACAACAACAGGGCTCTAGAAGCTAATCCTAGCGTTCTCAGCACACTATATCCAAGAGATACTGTGTATACAGACAGCTGCAGAACTGGTTCAGAAATCTAAGCTGTTTCTCTCAAAAACACTTCCATACAGCTCGACTATGTAGTTCCAGTTTTTCCCCTCCAGCCTGTAGCACACTCAATACCAGTAATTATCTGTGGGTCCTAAACATTAAAAAAGAAAAAAATGCCTCTGAAGCCACAACTTTTAAGCCTGTGTTACAGATGGAATGAGTGTGCTGTGGGTGTCTGACTGTATGACTCACACAAAAATTATGGATGCATGCACAACTTTTCCAATTCACATACACACACCCACTCACCCGAACCTTGACAGCCAGCAACAGAACACACTTTTTTTTTTTTGTTTTATGCTGCCCGAGCCATCAGACAAACATGTATAATAAACGTAAGTTCATCAATAGGTCAGCATGCCAACCATAAGGCGTACACACAGAACTATACTGCTTCCAGGTACGCCAAACACAGGGTGCATGACACAAAATATATCTCTATGTAATTGGCTGTATACTAGCGCTGCGCTGGCCGCGTCCGGTCCAACACAGTTCTCTGAATGGTGCAAGGTTCCAACGATGACGAGGAGGATGCTAAAGATGACAAAGATGATGAAGGTGACGAAGACGACGTTTACAGAGTACAGTCCGACAGGACTAATGGAACTTCACAGAGCTGTGGCTCAAAATGACTACCACACTGGCGACGTCTCTGCTGATGACAAGGGCGACAGTCTCACACAGGAGCTGCTAGCTGCTGCTCACACAACAAAACAGAATGCACTGCGACGGCCTAGCCAACAGCTCGCTGGATCAAATCTCAGGAGTGGCACTCTGGCTTGGCAGCAGCGGTGTCTCTGGCCCAACTGGCTCATCGGGTAGTTGGTCCGGGTGCAGTGGCAGGTAGGGTAGTTGTCAGCACTCAGGCCGGCCTCTCCACGCCGACACAAAGCAGAAAACAAGGGGGTAGATCACAGCTACAGCCCCGACCCTCAACAAGTGGCAGCCAGTCCCCTTCAGACCAGGGTACACTTCTACCTGGAGGAACTGACTGCCACCAAAAACAGATAGGAGTGCCTCTTCACTTCTGGGTAGTTGCATTGCCTGAATCACTGCAGAGACTGCCTAACAGTGTCAGCTCACCCGGCTTACACAGAGCGCAGGTGAGCAGCAGTCAGGTAAACTTTTCAATCGGCTTCCGGACGACTACCTTCCGGTTAGCACAGTTGCGTGAAAATTTGTGAACTGGACGGGAAAATGGTCCGTTACAATACTCTCTCCTCCTCAAAAAAAAAAACAATGTCCGAATTGTTTTTTACTAAGAGGAAGTAAACAACTACAGATCACAAAATTCCAGAAAAAAATACATGAAAAGGACATCAAAACTGGGATGCACACAAACCAATGTCTAAAGAACAGACTGGTTCTCAAAAGAACGTGAAAGAAGGTCATAGAAAATGTTCAATGATCCTGGAACTGGTTTCACTTCGAACGAGAATTCTGCTGAGGCAAGGCCCAACGCATAATTTGGGAATTCTTAAAATTTGACGTTAGAAAGTAGGTCAAAGGTCGATGATCTGTTTGTAGGATAAAAGTGACTCCCCAAAGGTATCGGACAAACTTCTGAACAGCCCAGACAATGGCTAAACACTCTCATTCAATGGTACTGTATGACTTTTCATGATCCAACAACTTGCGACTCCCAAACACAACTTGGTGAAGAACATCATCATTCTCTTGCAGTAGTACAGCACCTAACCCAACAGAACTAGCATCAGTTCTAAGAACAAAGGGTTCACCTAACCGAGGTAACAGTAATACAGGTGCTGCAACAAAATACTCTGAATCTTCTGTAATGCTAGTGCTCATTCAGGGGTCCAAGAAATAGATCTTCCAGCTCAACCAACATCCTTGATTAAATCAGAGAGTGGAGCACTCAAAGTGGAAAAACTGGGAACATATCTCCTGTAAAAGCTGAGCAAACCTAGCAAAGATCTGACTTGCTTTCTGGTAGTAGGAGTGGGAATTCTCAGAATCTCATCTATCTTTTTTTCTGTTCGGGACGCATAGTACCACCTCCAACAATATGTCAGAGAAATTCTAGAGAATGCAAAACCTGCCTCGATTTCCGAGAGATGAGCTGTTAGGTTGAAAGACCTCAGACATGAAGGAACAACCTTTCACATGGTGCATCCCATGAAACACTATGAACCAGAATGCCTGAAAATCAAAGAACCGATGGCTGAGAACTGATCCAAAGCTAGCATGTGCATCAGGGCCACGAACTTGTCGACCAAACAACAACTGAAATGGGGAAAAACCTGTACCTGTATTCTGAAGGCAACTCCCTGCATGCAAATAGCAGTACAGGTAGATATCGATGCCATGCATTTGGGTAAGAATGCACAGTTTTCTTCAGCATTGATTTCAGAGTGCCATGAAAACGTTCAACATGACCATTTGCCTGAGGATGATATGGCGATGTGCGAATGCCCTTGGTACCATATAACACATGAAACCGTTTCATGAGGTCAGAATTAAACTGGGTGCCTTGATCTGAAAGAATCTCTTTTTGGGAATCCTAGATGAGAAAAGATGCCAAATAGTGCTTCTGCTACACTGACAGAAGAGATATCCTTCAAGGGAACGGCCTCTGGGTAACAGGTGGCCATATCAATCAAGGTGAGAATATATCTATGACCTGCTGCTCCGAAGAGGAGACAGCAGACCCACAAGGTCAACAGCCACACGGTCAAATAGAGTACCAATGAATGGAACAGTAGAAAGGGGTACTGGACAAACTTTTCCCTTAGGTACTGTCTTCTGACAAACGTCACATGAAGCTACATACTTGGCCACATCTACAGTTACACCAGGCCAAAAGAACTTGTTGAGGACTCTTGCCAGAGTGCGACGAGAACCACTATGACATGACAGAATAAGATCGTGTGCACACAGATAGCACTGTAGGTCGGAGGTCAGAGGGAACAACAACCTGATCAAAAGGAATGTCATTTTTTTTTTCAAACGTCTGCACAGAACACTGTGTGACAAACAGTAATAGAAGGTAGCTGTACCTGACTTCTTTACTTCACCAGAAGATGCTAACTGGAAACATGTCTTCAACGACTCATCCTCCTTTTATTTTATTTGTTCCTCCTGTATTTGTCTCATTTTCATTCTTTCTTCTCTTTCCAAATCGTGCAAAACACATTTATCAACATAGTCTATATAAACTGTCCTTCAAGACCAAATGCCTTACCACGTTTTTGCAAGTATTTAGTGAAAATTTGATCTTCGTCCACAGAGGTCATAGTGAAACACTAGTCAGTGGAACAAATACAATGAAAAAAAAAAGCTTGGACACTATGTCACCGAAATATATTTCAAAGAGGGTTACTGGTTTGTTTTTTTTTCACACAAACATTTAAATCCATCACACTTAAAAAGTATTGAATATTTTCAAACCCAACAAAACGACAGTAATAACAAATAAATAGAAGTTTACTGGTTTGGGAACTGCACTCAGCAATCAATGATTGGTAATAAACGAATGCATCAATCAATATAACAGCAATAATGAGTAAACACATGCAGAAATGAATCAACAATAAACATAAAAAAAAAATTATGCATACATCAATCAATAATAGAAATAATCAATCAATACAAGATTGAGGCAGGTTTTTTTTTGTTTTTTTTTGCAAAATTATTTAGAAATGTCCCAGGCAGCCAGCCATACACATTCATTCAAGAGAAAGAATCCTATGAATGCATCTACAGGAGCAACACAATCCCCAAGTGAAAATGTAGAAACAGAGGCAATCAGAAGGGTAACAAAAGATAATCAAACTAAAGCCCACAGAAGATAAAGAACTAGGCCCTCGTATCTCCGGAAACTATACAAAGGAAATACCCGTTACGCTGGAGACGGGAAACCAACTTAACCAGAAACAGTCATTCAACAACACAAAAAAACTGATTCTCTCAAGAGGAAAGTCTGTAAACGTGTCCTAACTTAATAACTGGGGACACTACAAGGGGTTACAAAAGAACTCCTAACCCTAGAACAATTTTGAAGGTAAATGTGAAAAGTTTTACGTGGTCACCAGATGTTACGGATGGAAAGTGTTTTCTGTAAACACAGAAATTATGGATGCATGCACAACGTTCCAATTCACATACACACACCCACTCACCCGAACACTGACAGCCAGGCAACAGAACAACACTTTTTTTTTGTTTTATGCTGCCAGAGCCATCAGACAAACATATATAATAAATACAAATTCATCAGTAGGTCGGCACGCCAACCATGAGGCGTACACACAGAACTATATATATATACTGCTTCCAGGTACGCCAAACACAGGGCGCACGACACAAAATATATCTCTATATAATGGGCTATCTACTAGCCCTGCTGGTGCTGGCCGCATCTGGTCCAACACAGTTTCTCTTACGGTGCAGGGTTCCAACGATGACAAGGAGGATGCTAAAAGACGATGAAGACGACGTCTACAGAGTCATGTCCGACACAGGACTAATGGAACTTCACAGAATTGGGGCTCAAAATCACTACCACACTGACGGCGTCTCTGCCGACGACAAGGGCGACAGTCTCACACAGGAGCTGTGGCTCACATAACAAAACAGAACGCAGCGACGGCCTAGCCAACAGGTCGCTGGATCAAATCTTGGGAGCAGCGCTCTGGCTTGGCAGCAGCGGCGTCTCTGGCCCAACTGGCTCAGCGGGTAGTTGGTCCCGGGCGCAGTGGCAGGTAGGGTAGTTGTCAGCACTCAGGCCGGCTTCTCCACGCCAACACAAGGTAGAGAACAAGGGGGTATATCATGGCTACAGCCCCGACCCTCAACAAGTGGCAGCCAGTCCCTTCAGACCAGGGTACACTTCTACCTGGAGGAACTGACTGCCACCAAAAACAGATAAGAGTATCTCTTCGGCTTCTGGGTACTAGTGTTGCCGGAATCACTGCAGAGACTGCCTAACAGTGTCAGCTCAACATGCTTTAAACAGAGCACAGGTGAGCAGCAGTCAGGTAAACTTTTCAACTGCCTTCCGGACGACTAACTTCCGGTTAGCATGGTTGCACGAAAATTTGTGACTGGACCGGAAACAGTCTGTCACAGCCTGCAACCTGTGAATCTCTCCAATACACCACAGCCGGATGGTCAAATGTTTGAGTTTTTTTTCCTCAAAATCTTTTATAGTATTTAAAACACAACCAACCATACTGGCCCACATTACAGCTGAGTGAAAGTAATAAAAATCGTAAAAATCTGAGCCAAAGTCATCCAAATACCAACACATCATATCACCAAAAAATGCCATTAAACATTTAAACATGGGGGGGGGGGGGGGGGGGGGGAACCTGGAGAAGAAAATTCAGAGTATGTTGCAGACAGTCCGCTGGACTAGATGACATTTTCCCACGTGGATTTTTGTTTCGTACCAGTGGTAAAAAAAGAACAGCTCTGGTACAAGTACCAGTTGACCCAGTGACTGACATGAACTCGTGTGGCTTTTGCCCCTATGCCAAAACTATACTACGTCAAGTAAGATCCCCTCTTCTGTTATTCAAACCAGCAGGTGTGTGTGCAGTGACAGCCTACATATATTGCTTGTCACTCCCATACCCCTTCCTACTTTTAAAAGTAGCAGTGAGCGGCTCACTGCCAAAATATTCAGTTCCAGCTGTGACAATAGTGTAGGATATCACGTGCTGGTGTTGTGACAAAGTCATCAAGATTTGTAGCAAGATAAGACACAGAAGTATCTGTGCTTCACTTTCACTTTAATGTCAAAGGGGTACAACCCATAGTAAAAAAAAATATTTCCTCTGCTTGCTTCATACTGTGAAATTCAAACATGAAATCTCAGAAACAATTTTTGTCAGTACATTTGCATATGAAGGTAACATTTCTTTTAGTTTGAATGCTTTCTTTGCACACAACACGTTATAATTAATTTGCACAAAAGGCAGTTTTTCCTGTCACTCTGAAACCATACATATTTTGTCTGACAACAATCAACTGTGGCTTAGTCGATGAATGAGTCATCAGAGAATTAAATACTCTAAAGCTTGACTTGATGGAAGGGGGGGGGGGGGACACACACACACACACACACACACACACACACAGAGAAAACAAATCATACAAAGTACATCTCTCTCTCTCTCTCTCTCTCTCTCTCACACACACACACACACACACACACACACACACAAAACTGACACCAACCAAAGGCACACGATCTACCATCAACCTACATTACAAATACCTCTTCTGACGGTTTCAGGCACAAATGTGTAGTGACTACCTGCACGAGAAAACAGCCTGCATGGAAAAACAAGCGATGCAGGTAACAGGCATGTATTTATCACACAAACCCTGTACAAATCCACGTCATTCAGCACAATAACATTCTCTCTGATTAGAACAATTCAGGGGTTGCGTTTACTTGGTCCTGACAACACTGAAAAAAAAGTGCTGCACAATCTCATCTCACAGTGCTTTGAAAAATGCAGTCACACTCACTCTTCAGCTCCTTACAAAATATGTACAGTTTCCAGTGACCTGCAAGTGTACTGCCTTTCATACAAATCTGTTACTTGTTACGCGCAAATGGGTGATGAAATACAAAAGAACACTCACCAATCATGTGCATTATGTCTACCCTCTATTCTGGCCATCCCGTTGTACAGCACAAATAGTACAGCAAGCACACAGACAAACACCGCACATTCCTTTAATGCTACCTGTTTCTGTCACGGTACATGCTGAGCCAAAACCAAGATATATATGGAACTCTAATCTTTACAACTTCTCTCACATCCTTTATCCCTATGGCAGTAAGCAGGCCTATGGTTCTTCCCTGTCACAAAACTTCTTGTTGTAGGTCATCTGTATTCAATGAGACAGTCCTTTGTCGACTGCGTGAGCTCTGCTTACTTTGGCTCACTGGAAGGGCCGAAGGAAGGGACAGTGAAGGGTATCCATGGACAAGAACAGAGAAGGGAAGCTGTCTAACAGTAAGCCATGCAGTTTTGCCGGCTTTATTTATAAGATTGTACCACCTGCCTAAAGGTTGATACTTGAATTTTTTTGTCATTGCCAGTGCCACGCACCTGTAGTTTCAAAAGGCCAGTGGAGCCTCTGGCATATATAGATAATCATGTATGACTGTCATGCATGGTAAATACTATTCTAATAAGTAAAGATTCAGAAAATGATCTGTATGATGATGTCACTGATGTTGAACCATTCAAGTCATTTTTCATCAGAGGACTAAAAAGAGAAAAAAAAAGCCGATCTGAATTCAAACGTAATTCAATGTACATTACACATTATACATGTACATGTAATTTAAAAAAATAAAAAAAATGGTGAACAATCTAAGTAATAATGTTCCCATATGTAAATTCACATACCTTTGGTGTCAAAAAAATAAATGAACTAATAAATAGTGTAGTTTTCACTTGTTTTCTTGTTTTTTTCCTCTCTCTCTTTTTTTTTTACCCATAGATCCTGTTGTTCCCATAGTAAAGCTCTTTGGTGTCAAAGAAATAAATGAACTAATAATTCTGTTCATAGTGCTAGTTTTCTTTGTTCTTGTTTTTTTTTCCTCTCTTTTCTTTTTTTAATACCCAACGGATCAGCAGAGAGAGCTCTGAACAAAATAGAACAAATGTGGACATGTTCTTTTTTTTGTTCCAATAAGAAAGGAGAAAACAACGACCTCCGACCCACCCACAATGGATTGAACCATGGAAAAGAGAAAAGAGAAAATATTCCAGCACAAATTTTCCAGACACAGTGAACATTTATAAGTTTTTGATTTATTTTGCTTTATGAGTTTCCAGTCATATTAGGTGCACAGACAGATGCCATCCTTCAATTGTGGACCAATAAAAACAGTACCAAGTACCATTCAAGAAATACTTATATGCTGGAAGTGAACAAAACAATTCTCATTCTAAATACATAAATGGGTCATAAAATATCAGTACCTTTACTGCACTGGTGAAAAATAAAGAACTGTCCATAGTAACTCCAGCAAGGCTTTTAAAAAGTTCAGGAAATGCAGCTAAAAAAAAAAGGGGGGGTGGGTAAGCTGGGTTCTTGCTTTCATTCTTCTTTCTCTTCTTTTTTTTTCTTCCAAATGTACATAAATGGTCATTTTGGTTCCCTTACTTTAAAGCAAATGCACGCAGTATGATACCTGAACTTTCCATTGCCATTGCACCCTGGAGGATGCTTTGCCGTGCAAGAATCCAGAAGTTTAAGAATTTGTTATGAGTTCTAATGTCATCCGCAATGCCATTTCTTGGACCACAACTACTCTGTGTTTTTTCCCAGTAGTGAAAAAAAATTTTGGGCATGCCAGCAACAGAAAATCTAAAACTATTTATATAAAGGTCCAAGGCTACGCAGGTTCAGATGCAATGCCTCAAAAGACTGACATCATAATAGATAGAGCTGAATTAGGTTCTGGATCTGCACAGAGACCTGCATTCAAGTTTGAAGTGCAGAGCTGAAGTAAGGTGATTTCTCTATGGCCCTGACAGTCGAAAATATTCTGGGAAAAAAGAAATCGCGCATTGGCTTTCTTCCTTTTTGATGTTTTGAGGTGCTGGTGTACCTCCTCTTTGAATCTGATGTGTTTCTGAGATTTTTTTTTTTTTTCCTGCATTTCTTTTCTAAATATATATTTCAACACACAATTTGGGGAGCCCTGTAATATACTTTGTTAAAACCGAAAATGTGTGAATGTGGAAATTATCAATACACACTTGCACTGTATACCAAAGTCAAATGTAAACTTCAAACTATCCAACAGATCTCTTTACTGATAGGGTTCATAAATTAGCACAGTCATGATATCAGTTTTCAGCGGCATGCACACCTATTCCTGTTTATCATGAGAACTTGTCATACTTTAGTGTATCAGAAGTAAACCATGTTATCGCAGCAGACTGCCCTACTTTTTCATCATCAGCTCACTTAGTTAACTGTCCAGAGCCTCATCTCTTCTGTCTTTTGGTTGGGCTTATTGGCAATGAACTGAAATACTGATTCATGCTTCCCCCCGCTCTTTGCCCACTGAAATGAAATGCCACGTATTATGGATAAATGCTATGGCACTATCTGGGCCCTGGTCAGGAAGAAACCAGTAGTAGCTACTCCCTGCTAAGGTTGACCACATACCTCACTTGATTTGGGACATTTGCTCCAGGCATGTAGCAAGTAATACTCAGGAACACAAATGGCAGCTTTGCCATGATTTCCATGCTCAACAGAAGGAAACTGTTAAGCCAGTGGAATATATCAAGGCTCTGTCATTTTTGGAGCATGTGCAAGCACGCACTCAACTGACATTTTAAATGTAAAATTTTTACTGATTTTCTTCGTTTCAATCTAACAAAAATTACATACCATACAAAATATATGGTGCTAATAACTTGACAAATATTTTGATACAAGTTCGACAAAAAATTTAGTCCCTCATTCTAACTGGCTAACTTTGAGACACCACAGACATGACGTAACTGATAAAGCATGACACCCCTCCCCCAAACGATAACAAAAAGTGGGGATGGAGGATCAGAGAGATTTGTTGACACAGAAGGGCCTGTAACATGTAACAAGTGCACCACTTTTTCAAATTACCTTGACCCAATGAAACATGAAACATTCAAAGCCATATACCTGTGGGGTGCTGCTGCTGCTGAAGAACAAGGCCTGAGACGTCTTGTGTTGCAGAAGTCACGGCTACGATCTGTGGCAACAGCAAGGCAGACTCTGGTTGCGGTTCTGTGACAAGAGCGTGTTGGGAGTCTTTGGTGGAGGTGGTCACTCCACTCATCTCCAGGAGGCTGGTCACAGCACTGTCTGAGGCCAGTGTGGTGGACACCTCTTCACTGTTGGCTGACATCACCAGGCAATGCTTTGCTTCCCCTGGAACCTGCCCCAAGTCTATCTGCTCCACCACAGCAACTGTGTCTTCCTGACTGGCGTAGGCAGTGACTGCTCCAAGTTCCACCTGCTGCTCAACAACGGAGGGGTTCTGCTCTTCCACGATGACTTGCCCAGAGGGATCTTCACCCTTGATGAACTGACCTGTGGGTTCAGTGACAATCTGTGGCTGATCGTGCTGAAGGACAATCATCTGGCTGTCTGCCAGACTGCTCTCTGCTGGTGCACTTTCTACCTCCTGCAGGACAGCTGTCTGTGAACCCGGCTCAGGCTGACCCTCACAAAGGACGGCCTCTTGAACTTCACCCTCTGCAAATGCATTCTGCAGGTCGTTAGATCTGCTGTCACCATTCTGGAAAGCAATCTGATTGCTGGAATCTTCTTGTTGCACATCGTTTGCACGCATCACCCTGATCACTTCTGACTCGTTGGTACAAATAATGTATTTTTCAGGAGGATTTTCTACATAAGGCTCTTCTTTCTGAAAATATGTCTGGACCTGAGGATGACTTGGCTGCTCTACCTGATACTGTAACTCAACTTCTTCAGTCTTAATGTGCTTAACAGGAGGATTATAAGGCTCCTGAGTGTTGTTTACCGCACGGAAAGCTGAACCAGCAAGCTGCGTCAAAGTGTTGGCAGCATCCACAGCAGTAGGCTGACTGAAGTCCACTTCATGAACCGAATCCTGGACAACATGATGCTCCTGAGTGCTGGTAATAATTTCAGCGTCCCCTTGAGGCTGCTGGTCAAAGACAATGCCTTGCTGAGACAACTGGGTCAACAGGTGAGCCAGTGACAGCTCTCCACTCTTCGTGTTAAGATCTAGGTTCTCTACTTCTATCACAGTCTCCCCATTCTCATTGACATAGATGTTGGTTGGTTTGGCTTCACTGTCTTGCTGCTCTCCCTCATTCATGTACACAGTTACAGACTGGGGGTTGCTAGTGGAGGCTGAGGAAGAGGGTTGCTGAGCTCGGGTGTATGACTGCAACACAGGCCCGTCGGTATAATGCTGCTGAATACCAGTACCAAACGTTGGCTCCGGGAAAATCAGTGGAATGGGGGCACGCTGCACAGAAGAAGGTTTGTTACAGGGATATTTAACATGTTCTCGCATTTCATCCAGCGAGACAAACCGTTGCCTGCAGATGAAACAGCAAAGGTCTTTACTACTGCCATCCTCACGAGGTACGGTAATCTGAGTTACCACTCCGGATCTAGAGTTTCTGCCATTTTTTGCAGAGACTGGGTCTCGATTTCTCTTCGGCGAACCAGGTTATCAAATCCACCGGAACGACAGGAACGACTATGACGCCAGCGCGTGATGGCATCTTCAAAGACCATCATGCAGTGCCGACACCAGAATCTTTTGGCTGATGGAACACTCAGTCGATGGCAGGGGTGATGTGACACTCTCGATCGTTGCATTTTTTAACTGAAAACAAAAAAAAAAACACAAAAAAAAACCAGAACATGATCAATGATTGTTTTAAAGGATACAATATATCATCAGACATGTATAAATGGTTACAGATAAAGTTGCAGATAAAGACAAGCATTCAAACTTGAACTATGTCCAACCACACAACCATGTTGCAGATAAAGACAAGCATTCAAACTTGAACTATGTCCAACCAGTTGCAAAGTGAGATGACTGCAGGCAGAAATCTAAACAAATCTGAAATAAATGTTAGCGAACAACTGAGACAAACATGGACAAATGAGTCACAAGACAAAACACGATGCGTTTTGACCTCTTAGGTCTTATTCAGGCAAGACACAAACAAACAGTACAAACGAAAATGAACGAATTTGGTACTCGGCTTCGGTCTCTTCACTCTTCAGAGCAAGGTAGGCAGGTGTTGAATCATTCAACGCCTGCCTACCTTGCACTGAAGAGTGAAGAAATCAAAAGACTTAGAGCTTGAAACGCATCGTGTTTTGTCTTGTGACTCGTTTGTTTGTCCACGTTTTTTTCAACGGTTCGCTAACATCTATTTAAGATATATGTCCAACCACACAACCATGTTTCTTACACCTATGTGTATTTATACTTGAAAAAAGATCTTTGAGCAATCATTCTTATTTAAAAAAACAAAAAACAAAACTTAATTTTCTTGAAAAAAAGAAAAAGCATTTTAATCTTTTATCATGACACACACCCTGAAATATTTTTTTTTTATGCTCATGCATGGTGATAAATGATGTTGTAGCATGGACATATGAGTGTTTTTTGTTTGTGCACCCCAAACACAAAAATATCATTAACGAATGGCTTAAAATGGAGGAGGTTCAGTTTCCAAGAAGATAAACACAGTGCAGCCTAGTGTCCTGTAGAAGAGGGGAGTGACAAATCAGACAGTTGAATAAAACTGGATTTTGACATAACCACAGCTGCTGTGCTAATGGCACAAAAGATAGATTACGGTCAGTAGTAAAAACACCATTTTGGTGCAAAAGGCTTCTGTCACAAAGGACTTGAATAAAGCCAGTTTTAACTGTACATCTGCGCATTAATCATTATGGCAATATATGTCTACGTTAGTGTGTGTGCTGCTGTATGTAACAGAAAAAAGGTACAAGGGCAGACTAAAAAGGTCATTTTGATTGAACAAACTGTCAGAGAGCGAACCACAGAATATCTAGCGACATCATTACGGCAATCTGATGATCCTTCTTTGATCGTAAGTGTGCAATCACTTGACCAACTTTTTCTTTACAATTCCTGAGCTAAAAAAATTGGTTCAATACCGATTTGATATGATGATGATGACATGTTATTCTTGTGACTTAGAATTTAGATGGCAGTATATCTAGTGATATGGAAAGTGTGATATATGGCTAGAAATTCAAGTTAATTTTCAGTGGTCCAGGGGACAAGTAGACAAAAACATCTTCTTGTCCTCCCAGACTCTGCCCTTCATTCTGCATACATACGATTATGGCCTAAAAGAGAGAAATGAAGTTGAAAACAATTTACACATTCACCAGTGCGTACGTAATGGAGGAAAAAAAAACAACTTTTCCTTATGTGTTCAAAAGATTATTAGAAACTAAACATAAAATTGTCATGTTTCCACTGTTCACACATTCCTGGACTGAATCAAAATCATAACATCTCTGCTGTGCTCTCTCCTTCTTGTCTCTCACCATATACCCGTTCCAAAATAAATCCTATTCATATCAACATTCAGTCAAAAACTAAAAATACTGGGAATAGATCTATCATTTCTGCGTTGACCAGGCACAATATCTGCATGCTGATTACATGTCTTAGGTACTGAACATTAGCACTTGCCTATGTGTGACAGCACCCTGCTAGGACCCATAATGAGAAAAACCTGGGGAGAGGGGAAAGGGGAGGGGGTAGAGGAATGGTGGTAGTGAAGGTGAGAGAAAGTGAAAAAGGAAAGAGGGAAGTGTGATTTGCCTGTATGGAAGCTTGCTTCTCAATCTTTTCTTCAATGATGCATTTCAAAAAAAAAAAGAAGAAAAAAAAAAAAAAAAAAAGTAGCCTGACTGACATGTGGAGAAAGAATTTCCACCTGTCAAAAGACTTTGCCGTCATGGATAATCCGACGACAGGTGGACATTTCAAGTCCTGTGATGGTGAAGAAGTGGAACATGGTTTAAGAGACAAGGGGCTTAGCAAGCAGAATAATCAGTGAAGGATCAGTAAATGAACTGAAAAGCCTTTCTTCAGTTTATGATGACAGATTTAGAACAGGGTACCCCCCCCCCCCCCCCCCCCAGCTGTCCACACATTCACACACCCTTACATACAACATCACCATACACTGGTAGTTCTTCAGCTAAGAGTTGATGATGATTAATTAACAATGATTGCATACGTGAAAATCTAACCAATGGTGAACTTTTAAATTCTGAAACAAATTGGGATCAACACACAGTCTTTTCTTACGTGTGGTCTCAAATCCAACATTTAAAAGTCACTTGTTCTAACTGGCAATAGGAAAAGGACTGAAGAAAAGGAAAGAAAAAAAAAAAAAAAAAAAAAAAAAAAAAAAAAAAAGACCTCTGAAGATGCGATGAGTGATGTGAGAGTTAACAAAACAGTAGAAAAAATCTGGAAGAAGAAAAATGTGAATGTTTGAAAACTTATCCCTCTCCAATCACCCTACTGCGAAAATCACCCAACACAACTCAGCATCCAACAAAACAATAAAAACAATGAATGAAAGTTTTCAACACTCTCTCTCTCACACACACACACACACACACACACACACACACACACACACACGCATGCACACACACACGCACAATTAAAGGCAGAACGTGAAACACAAACAACAGAGACAATCTGCATATACTTGACTCATGTGGTGAGTACATAAAACAGCAGGATGAAAGGCACACGGCTGGTACTGGTAAGGAAGGAGATGATAAGCACAGAACATGTACGTGGCAGTCAGCACTAGCAGTAACAGATTACACAAACTGTCTCTTCTGAAAGTATGAGTCCTACAGAAAACCATTCCAACTGTCTCCCTTTACTCCCCTCTCCTTTCAAGCCCTCACCTCATCTTACTCCACTTTCCCACAGCCAGTCTCCTCCTAACCTCACCCCCCTCCTCCCTTCTACACTCTCTTTTGCCCCAGCAGCAGCAGTCTGAAATGTCCTGAACTTGATGACCACTGGCACTGCCCTCTGTCAATTGCTCAAAGGCTACACGTGTGCCTCTTTAGGTGAAAAGTTCATCACAGGTATCTAGGCTTCCTTTCGTTTGATGTCTAGTCTCAATTCCTTTTTTTTTTTCTTCTCTTTTTTTAATTAAAGGTCACCATTGTATTTCAAGTGCGCATCATGGACATGACATAATATTTTCACATTACACGCATGCATGATGTTACTGATGACTCCGATCCAAAAGATATGCTCTCAAAGGACTGTGAATTCCGTGATCAATAAACTATCATGCAGTCAACAGTACGCTGTGATTACTTTGTAAGCATCTAGATGAGTGTTAAAAAAAAAAAAAAAAAAAAAAAAAAAGACAAACAAAAACGACTGAAAACAAAATCAGCTTTAACAGAGCAGATACTATTATACAATTTTCACAAGTGTATGTGATACTGGCCCCAAAATGCAGTTTCCTAAAATAGACATCACAACCAGTCATGTTCTTGGTGGGGACTATGACAAACAGAGTTCAAACAACTATACAACCACATGTGTAAAGTACTTCCTCTACCACGTGCAACAGAAATAAACACTGGATAATCAAAATTTTTATCATGAAAGGGTTGAAAATATCACAAAAGCGAACATCATTCATTGCATAACCTTTCAACTTAAATTCAATTTGCTAAACCACCATCTGCTGTGTTTATAACAGACTGAAAACATCACCATTTGCTTGATCAGGATTGCGTTATGGGAATGTCAGCAATATTTCTTGATAAAGACTTGAGCAAATAAGATCTTTAAAAGACAAAGTGATTAATAGAATCAATATGTTTGGTTGATGTTCAGTTTAAATATACTTTGTTGTATTAATGCTTATTGAATTAATTGATGCTCATTTTGAATAATAAAATTTCTTCCAGGAGAAACTTTGCAAATACTTATAAGCGCTCATTTTTGCCCACGAATTTTCTTCTCCATGGAAAAACTGTGTAAACATGATATTCATCATAGGTTTCCTTTTGCATGTATAATAAAGAATATGACATGGATGAATACACAGTGTGTTAAAAGAAGACTCTCTTAATTGTTGCTGTTTTCTCTGAGCAGTTTGTATACTTAAGAATAAAAACACTCTGTTTCGTGAAACTTTCAGATCAACAGTGATGATTTGCATCAGTGATTACGACAAATACATCTAATGAAGGAAAGATAGCTTGGCAAAGAATGCGCACATAGAGAATCTAATGGCTTCAGACTTGGGCAAATTAGAGCACAGAGAGGTTATAACATCAGTAAAATCAGTACATCTGGTTGGTGTTCCTTTTCGACTGTACTTTGTTCACCGATTCCTTCCAAAGGAGACTGAGTAAACCTGATGTTTGTCATATATTTCTAACTGCACAAAAAGCAAAGAAATGAAAGAGATTGCTAATTATTTATTAGACAGAACATTCTGCTTGCTTGCTTCTATTTTCTTAAAGCATGTTTGTCATAATTATATTTTCAACTGCATAAAAAGCAAAGAAGTGAAAGAGATGCCTGAACGTTTATCTGAAAGAACACTTTGCTAGTTTTTTTTCAATTTCCTTAGAGCATTCACTATACTTTGCATAAAAAAATACTTGCCCCTGATTCCTTCAAAGGCAAAGCATTTGTGTAAACTTGATGTTTGTCGTAGGTATCTAACAGTATGAAAAGCAAAAACTGTCAAATGGATGAATAAATGCTTTGTTGAATAACATTCTGATTGCCTGTTGTTTATGTGCAGCATTTTGTGTACTTTAGAATGAAAACACTTGATTTCATGAAATTTCCACTATTCCAGCTCAACGGCAATGAAGTACATCAACAATTCCACCTTTGATTAGAAAAGATAGCAGCAAAGAATACATACAGGAGTCATTGATATACAACAGTCAGGAATGCTTAAAACTACATCATTTGGTGGAACTATGTGGAAATATTTTGGCTTATTACCATGTTACTGTTGTAATTGCTGATGTTCGTCATACCTAGGATGACACTATTATTGTATTTTCACAGAAACCAGCCATTTTCTTGTCTTGTTTTTCACACATAAGACTGCTTAGAATGTACCCTTCACAAAAATACCTGTCACTTTGTGATAACAATGACTTTGCTTGCCACTGTTTTATCCACATTACATGCCCACGCTCTGGCACCGGGTCAAATTTTGTTATGCATTTATTTATATCTCCACCTCCGCTCCAGTTCAAATGGCAGTATGGTATAATCTTGACAGAAATTTTTAACTCAACCTTTGTTACAGTATCTGCTCTTAATATAATTTAATATGTCTTTATATATGTGTATAAAAGCAATTGTTCTTTAAGTGACCACATCAAATGGGCAACTTTCTAACACTGATTTTCTTGCTGGAAACATTAATCGCAGATTTACAGCCTTTGCAGTTTTTTGACATATTCTGACCTGGAATGGCTGGACAGGTCTTTACAATACATGTACTTAAATCTCTCTGCCAAGTTTTAATCATGCTTACAGTTGTATTTAATTTTTGTTTGGGCACTGGGTCAGCAAGAACGACTTCATCATCTTGGGGTTGAGGGGGGTGAGATGGTTTGTGGATTTCTGCTGGTGGCTGATTAAGCCAATGCATGCACAGAATGTGCGGTGACAACTTGGACAGACGATGTGGGAGACCTGCTCTTGCTTGCTGGTGCTGGTGTGGGCTTTCCTTGCCTGTCTCTCTGTTTGCACTGCAGCTGTCTTCCTTTCTTCACATGAATTGACAACTTTGTGGATTGAGCAGCATCATTTAGCTCGATCCATAGTACTTTGTCCCCATGTGTCAGGGTTGGTATTAAACGCTTTTAAGGATGTTTTGAGTGTCTTCGAAGCGTTTCTTCTTACCTCATGGGAACGCTTTCCTTCTCCAGCTCATCATCTCTTGGATAGTCTGTGGTCTGGCATGCGAGCTACATGACCTGCCCATCAAAGCTGAGAAAGCATCAGGATGGTGCGGATGCTTGGCAGGCTTAGTTGGGTGAGCACCTATGTGTCTGGGATTCTGTCCAGCCATTTTGTATTTAAACTATTTTCTGAAGCAGGCTGTGTGGAAGTGATTCGGTAAATCACTCTGCCAAGTTCAATTATGCTTATGGTCATACTGGTGGAAGAAATGCCAACTTCAAGTTTACCATAAATACAAACACACCTTCACATACACACATGCACAAACACACAGACTGACAGTGCGTTTTAGATGGACACAGTGGTCTAAAGAATGACATCACTTTGCATTGGTCACCTGTTTGCCGATTCTAGAGGGTAGTTGGCAAGGCCCTTGTAAATCTCCAAAGGAACTACACAAGGTCCTTGAAGATTTTTACTGACGGTGGACAGTCTGTGAAGTTCATGCAGCTGTACCTGCACAATATAAAAGTTATATCTTCAGCTTGCATGGTTTGTTCATGGATGTAAACATGTACACACAAACAGACAACATGAAATTCATCAATTATGTATGTATGTAGACACACATAAACATATACGATATGAGTGCACACACACACACACACTTTTTTTGCGCTCTTTTTGTCACAATCAATCACATTTTTGCACTTAAATGGGAACTGATAGGCAAACAGTCTTGAAACACATTATATATTCATACAAGCACGCACTTCTTGACTTGATGCACGATAGTATTATATGTCGCATTTCATACTGCCATACTTTTACTCCAGCCAGCTTTTCCTTCTCCTTTGCTGAAAAGCCTGAACAACTCTTGCTTGCCCGAGCTGCTTTGACGTGTGAAAACTGACGGTTCATTCACGCAGCAGATTACAAATGGGTGCAGCATCTTCACAAACACTTTCCTGCACTTTCTTGGTTCTTTTCTCACAGCGTCATGCCACTGTATCACGTGATCTGTGATGTCAGCTGTACCCCCCCCCCCCCCCCCCCACAGTGAGTGTAAATGGTTGTGGAATTTCACAGTGCAGGTCACCGTCTCAGTCAAGGAAATGTTCAAACGAAGATGGGCAGTGTGCTAGTTTATGCTGCCAAGTATCATGACACGCTTTTCCAGTATTTTCAAAGTTCTCTTAAGTCAGGCTTCCCTGCCATGATGGCCTCCAGCAGGTACAATACATCCTGCTGGCTTACTGCCCTTTCATTTTCACCGGCAAATCTGAACTTAATCCCTTCACTGCCACAGTGAACAGCACATTTGAATAACTGTGCCAAGGTAAAATTTTGCTTTTTGGGGTAGGTTCAGTAAAATGGTTACTGCTCACTTATTTCTTGACAAATCTTTCGGATTTGGCATGTTTTGTTGTTATGCATTTCAAGATATATATTATAATGTCCTGTCAAAATGACTTGATTATGTTGATAATTAGTGTAGCAGAAATTGACATAAAAATTTTACCAAAAAGAACAGTTTTCGAACATACACAAACACATTGTGCCAAATGAAATGAGTCAAAACACTGAAAAAGTGGTCTTTCTCTTACTATTTATTCAACATCAGCACTAACACATGACAGTCATATAAATGCCAAGGAATGTTGTTCTTGATGATAATCTGCTCATGATTGGGGGTACTATTTCTTTTTAGGTAAAATGAGGCATAATCATGCTTTTCACGGTATGTTCACTAACATACAGTATATTACTCATCCATTTATTGAGTTATTTGTTAGATATTTTGTGAACTACTCCCTTATACTAGTTATACCCTTGTTTACAATTTCACATCATTCTAATTTGATTTTTTGGTATGATGATGGTTCACACTAGTAACATGTGATGAAACAGTTTTTGTTTTGTTTTCAATTTGATAGTTTTAGAATAATTCGGCACATAAAAGCCCACTAAACACAGCAGCAATAACTTTTGGTGTTCCTCAACAACATTACAAACACCTGGAATTCATACTGTTGTCAATAATAAATGTCCCTCTGTGTAACAATCTGTATGTTACTGGGGGTACCCCAATTCTACTGGAAATGGGCATTATGTTAATATTTGGGGTAGGTTCAGTATATCTTAATTACTGCTTATTTATTTGTTGATATATTACTTAGATTTTATGGCTGCTCTTTCCCTTTACCCCAAGCTACGATGCTATATAACAATAATCTAATTTTGTTGCCCATTAGGGGATGGACAGGGATGTAACAAATGGTGGTTTTACAAAAAGAACAGTTTTCAAGTATACAAAAACAAACTGCATCATATAAAATCAGTGAAAACAATGAAAAAGTGGTGTGACTAATTATTCAACATCAGCACTAACACATGACAATCATATAAATCCCAAGGAATGTTGTTCTTGATGATAATCTGCTCATAATTGGGGGTACTATTTTACAGGTAAAAAGGGGCATATTCATGCTTTCACGGTATGCTCACTAACAGTAACATGTACATTACTCATCCATTTATTGAGTTATTTGTTAGATGTTTCGCAAAATACTTCGTTATACCCTTGTTTACAATTTCACATCATTCTAATTTGATTTTTTGGTAATGATGATGGTTCACACTAGTATCACATGTGATAAAAACAGTTTTTTGTTTTGTTTTCAGTTTGATAGTTTTAGGAGAATTCAGCACAAAAAAGCACACTAAACACAGCAGAAAAAAACTTTTGGTGTTTGCTCAACAATATTACAAACACCTGGGATTATATTGTCAATAAATGTCCCTCTGTGTAACAATCTGTATGTTA
The DNA here is from genome assembly GCA_016801955.1 of Conus betulinus. Lineage (NCBI taxonomy): Eukaryota > Metazoa > Mollusca > Gastropoda > Neogastropoda > Conidae > Conus > Conus betulinus. The sequence goes on from JADBJO010006175.1 coordinate 91,019, forward strand.
CTGGGGGTACCCCAATTCTACTAGAAATGGGCATTATGTTACTATTTAGGGTAGGTTCAGTATCTCAATTACTGCTTGTTTATTTGTTGATATATGACTTAGATTTTATGGGCTGCTCTTTCCCTATGATGCTACATAATATAATCTAGTTTTGTTGGAAACGTGGTGTGGTGACAGTCCCTGAGATAACCTCTGCTGTTCACGGGACTATAATTTTAATCTTAATCTTAGTTTTGTTGGCCATTAGGGTATGGACAGGGATGTAACAAATGGTGGTTTTACAAGGAAAGAACAGTTCCTGAACACATACACATGTTACAACACATAAAACCTGTAAAACACTGACAAAAACTTCTGTTAGTGTTTACTCAGCATCACTTTAAGTATACAGTATGGTCCAAATTGTTATAGCATAATACTTAATGGTAAATGTTCAAAATGACAACCATGGGGAAAAAGTCCAAAAAAAAAAAAAATTGTCTGTTGAAAGGAAAAAAGAAAAACACACACACACTGCATGCATTTGTTATCACACAAAACACTGTAGGAACTGTGTTAGAGTTTTACTTTTTGAACAAATAATACTTACATTACTGCCACACTGTTCTATATAGGACTCCATCACTTGTCATACGAAGCCTTGGAGTTGGACATAATCCTCTGGTTGTCTGCATTCCTTGCTTCATGATTTTAGGGGAGGGTGCTCTTTTTTTTTTTTTTTTTCTTTTCTTCTGTCCAAATCGTGGTTAAAAAAAAACACACATTGAGATTCTGCCTCATTCATTCACTTGGTCTTCTTTCACTGATGGCACTCGGTCTGGTCACAGCATTGACAAAATCATGAACACGCGCACAGAGAAAAAAAACCAACAACTGTGAAATGGAAAAATAAACTTCCAGAAGTTTTTCATGCAGATGATCCGGAAAGGGTTGAATCTTGTAGAGCCGGTCATACCCTGGATCATCTTTGACTGGCATGGCTGCATAGTCGTTGAAATGCAGAAACTGAAGAAAATCTGAAATACAGAATAAAAGTTTCAAGGTAAGTAAACAGACCCACAATTGGGCACACACACACACACACCACGCACAGCAGCAGACCCACAACTGGGCGCGCGCGCACACACACACACACACACACACACACACACACACACACACACACACACAGTAAGCAGACCCACACACACACACACACACACACACACACACCACACACCACCACCACCCCCCCCCCCACACACACACACACACACACACACATGCATACACACAAACCGCCTCCCAAACACACACACACAATTCACACACACACACACATGTACACATATGCACAAAACACAAACTAACAGTATCACACACACATGAATGTAAAAACACCACAATGGTACAAAACAAAAAAAACTGCTGTGGATGAGTGCTTCTGTGTTTTACAAAATGAACAAACTTATATGGAAAACTTGCATACAGAAATAAATAAAGCATAGGCGCGCACGCACACACACACACACACACACACACACACACACACACACACCCAGAGTCCCACCTCTATACAGTCATTATTTGCCATAATTATGTGGTTTCAGTGGGATAATAGGGGCAAAGAAGAGAAATACAGAAAATGAATAGTCGAGGAATGAAGAATCATGTAGTAAAAAAAACAAAAAAACAACAAATGAAAAATAGAGCTACTTGCCTGAAACCGGTTTCTGGTCATGAAGGAACTGAAAAGAAGACTGGAACTTTGTACAGCGGAAAATTGGCACAGTTGACTTTCAGACCAGGATTCCCAGTCAAAACAACAGTGAGGTTGAAGGGCTGTGCACCTCTTCTCGCCATTCTTTGATCAGCTGTTGCTGACCACGCCCCATGCCACGCCCCTGGCCGCTTCCACGGGACCCTCATCGTCGTCCTGAGCCCGTACCACATCCACGACCCCGTCCCTCAAGACAGGAGGGGATGCAGTGCTCGCTGATGGCACGGGTTCGGCTATTTCTGCTTCGTCACCCAGGCTAATGGCGCTTTCTTTACTGCTGTCTAAGTCTTATGTGAAGAACAATGGAGCCACATCATCACCAGCATGCATCTCTGATAAAAGTGGATGGTGCTGATTCCCATCCGTCTCCTCCTCATCGCTAGTATCAGAATCCGATCCTCAAAGGGTCTCCTTCATCATTGTCTTGACACTTTAGAACGTCATCTAAAACATCAAGGGCAGTGTACACACTTGAAAACCAGATGCGTCAACGAAGGGCTAGGTTGAGCTGCCATCTTGAATATGCTTATCAACTGATACCTTTCAACTCGTACATCATATGGTCGGTTGGCCGGTCGCGTGAAAGGAAAGGGGCCATACCTTGACATGAGTAGAAGAAGTGGAAACATTTTAGAGGGTAGTCTCCCATGTAGATTTTTCTGCTTTCTGTGATGAAGTTACTACGAGGCAAACTCGTATACGGGTGTAGCGATTTTTGGTTTTCACTACGAATGGCACTCGTAGCAGGCTGGGAATGGCTTAAACGTGGGCACAGGTTTGACTTTTGTTTCTTGTCACAATGAATTTTTCAGCCACTTTTCATGATTCTTCAAACCCTTACATCCCACCTGAACTGCAGAACAAGCAAGCATGTCACCTTTGCTTTGAGCGTTTGTTAGATGCAATATATGTGCTGCAAGAATGTGAGTCCCAGTGTGTGTGTGGCAACATTCTAAATTGACCGTAATGAAATTAGAATATATGTAGAGAGACAAACATGAAGGTAGGGAAAATGGTCAGTTTCTCTCTCACACACGCACATTACAAGAACAATCATGTGATGTGTGTGATGGTTATACATCCAGGCTTTCTCTTTTAACTCTTTTCTAGACATTTTATCCAAATATTCCTTTTTTTTTCTTTCTTCTTTAGTTTTCTTTTCAAAATGAATTTGTGTTGTTCATAACTAAAAACAGACCCTCTAACAGTAAGACCTTAGAAACAATAAAATTTGGCAAAAGCTTTTGCTATGCACTTAATTATGCCCACTGCAAAACAAAGCTGTTGACTAAGAGACTGTCTTCAGATGTGTCAAACTATAAGTGACATTTCTTCTATGACAAGCAGGGACACTTTTATATTGTAATCTATGCATGTGATTAAAGGTAGCTCCCGGCTGGTTTGTTCAGCAGTTGAGGAACAATACTTCTCTGGGTTCCACCCACAGGTTTGGGTGTTATTTTCTTTTTGTCTGCCTTTTGGCCACTCTGGGGGAAAGGCCCATTGATGGTGAGGAAAGACCCACTGACCGCAGGAAAAGTCCTATTGACAGCAGGAAAGACTGTAACCCGGGATTCTCTTCAGAGGGCATGTAAGACCTCATGGTGAAAGCTTGGCCGTGTCTGGAGTTGTGCTGTCTTGACCTGTCAGCAGAACAGCAACGACTTAGGTTGCGGGATGCACACAGCAGTTGCTTGATGGTGGCATTTTAGCCAGTGGACTCTTGCAGTCTTGAAATATGGGCTGGTACATCCAGGGGATCGCTCTATGTGAACACAGCGCAGGTTTCCATTGGCAGTGCAGGATTGCTCCCAGCTAGTTTGTTTGGCAGTTGAGGACAGTATGTCTCTGGGTCCCATCCGCACTTTCAGAAGTATTTGATTCTTTTCTAGTAAACTATCCATGTGATCAGTGGTAGATGAAAGCCGAGGCGAACATGTGATGATCCTGTTCCTGCTTGACAGTCCAGATCATAACAGATGTTCCATTAACATTCTGCATTCATTCATTTATTTCAGACCTCATGCATAGCTACCAACCTTTTGGAGACAAAATTTGGGAAGCCAGGGATAAAGAGTGTGGGATGGGCTGAAGAAGAGTAGTTTAGTTTTGACTTAAAGCATTTCTGACCCCTTTATGTTTCAGCTGAGAAATAAAGGATTTAAAGGAAACTCATTTTTCATATAATCGCCAACATCCACAAATCACTTGGGATTCATTCTGCAATAATTTATCATCCCTATTCAAAAATGACTCCCTAAAACTCCACATTTTAAAAAAGAATTTTCAAAATCCTTCATTTCTTTACTCCATTTAAGATTCCAGAAATAATGTGTAAATAGGGAAATTCCAGAAAAATTCAAAAGATTGAGAGCTATGCTCATGGTTGTGAAACACACACACACACATACACACACACACACACACACACACACACAAATAAAATCTGTCATAAGAATACAGATCTACTACTGGCCTGTGTGTTGGACACAATCCATATATATTGGTACATGGTCTCTCCAGATGTGGAAATAAACATGCATCAAACATCAAACTGAACAATCACCGCTGGTTGGTCGCAGCATTTGTTTTCAGCTTTATCATACCCTAACCAACCATAACAGCCTTTTCTGGCCTGTCCGTTTCAGGCTGTGACCCCATACAAAAAAGAAAGAAAAAAAAAGGTCCAGTCCTGTAAAAGAAAAACCACACAGACAACTAATGATCTATCTACAAAATACAGATGTATTCACATTGTGTTTATAACAGCATGCTAGCAAAACTATAGGCATGATGATACTACAGCAGTGAGACTGAGCTTTAGTGTAATCAAAATTTGTTGCCATAGCAAACCAAACAGCAGCCACATTAAAATGGGACATAATTTTCGTAAACAAACCTGCACTATTTTGCCAGTGAAAAATATGAAGTCTAACACACATGAACTGAGCAGACGTGGCATGTTTCACACACACACACACACACACACACACACACACACACACACACACACAAAGAAAACAGAACATGTAAAGACACTGCAAAAGACATCATTTACTACATGTATAAGCTGACAGACTCATGATATGCCCTCCTCAAAGGATCTGTGGCCCACTTACAGCTTTTGACATTTTCAACATTAAAAGTTGAACTAAGCCTGCCAAAGCAAATCAAATAAGGGCTGGAAAACTGGTGAAAGGAAGGTAACTCATGAAACACAGTATGGACTGACAAAGCATGGATACGGACAAGTCTGGGGCTTGGAGCTTGTTGTTATGCATATATTCTGAAATTGGTCCAGAGTGACATACAGAGTTAGCTTGGAATTTGTTCCACTCCCCCCCACCACCTCCTCCCGAAAACCTTCAGTGCAACAATTATGCATAAAAAATTTTAAAATGCTTTATCAACAATACAAAATATTGCAAAATGGACAACTACCGACTATAGAGTGGTTAAACCCTCTCTCTCTTTTTGCCACAACATGACAAAGTAAAACTAAGTCATTTATTTGATCATCAGATAATAAATCTTTCCAACACAGTGGTGAACAGACTATAAACTAAACAGGCATGAAACAGTCTGCCTGCTTTACAAAGTATCACATAAAGCTATGATCGCTTTATGAGGTGCACTTTATTGAATGATTTTCAGTATCAAAACTGATCTGGAACCAACATCTTTTTTTTTCTCCTCTCGTCTTTTCTTCCACCACTTCTAACCCCACTCCCTCCATCCCCTCCCCCCCCCCCCCCCTTTCTCCCTCTCTCAATAATTCTGTCCACCTCCCTCTCCTGGCCTTAGCCACAACAAAATCATACTGTCCGGTCAGCTGTCATCCCCTTGGCTTTATTTCCCTCCTCTTCTGTCATATATCTGAACAGTGACAGTTCTGGATGAGAATAAATCCCTGAAGATCAAAACTTTGGGAACAGATATGCAAAGGTTTTAATCTCTATCTTTAATAACAATACTGATGGGTACAGTATTTATTTGATTGAAGATGACATTCCAGACATCCATTCTCACAAGTAATCATATAATGATATATTCACTAAATTTACTTAATGACAGACACATTCCCAACAGTGGAGCATAAGCCTGTTTTAAATGAATGGATAAATGTTTAGCAAAAGGGTGTTTTTTCTTCTGATGCAAATAATCATTTGCTCCTATTTCCTAATCCATTTCTTTCTCTTTTCTCTATGCACTGCATACGCCACTCATTGTGTGTGTGTGTGTGTGTGTGTGTGTGTGTGTGTGTGTGTGTGTGTGTGTGTGTATGTGTGTGTGCGTGTGTGTGTGCACGCGTGCGTGAGCATGTGTGAAAGACTCAGAACTCAGAAACTTTCATTGATCAAGGATTGAGACTGAGAGAGAAAGAGAGAGAGAGAGAGAGAGAGAGAGAGAGAGAGAGAGAGAGTGAGAGAAAGTTTGTGTGTGCGTGCGTGTGTGTGTGTGTGTGTGTGTGTGTGTGTGTGTGTGTGTGTGTGTGTGTGTGTGTGTGTGTGTGTTTCACAACCATGAGCATAGCTGTCAATCTTCTGAATTTTTTCTGGAATTTCCCTGTTTACACATTATTTCTGGAATCCTAATCTGGAACGTGTGTGTGTGCGTGTGCGCGCGCGCACATGTGAACGTAAGAGACTAAGAACACCCAAAAACCTTCCTTCGATCGATGATTGAGAGAGAGAGAGAGAGAGAGAGAGAGAGAGAGAGAGAG
>JADBJO010006175.1:122500-125000 GCA_016801955.1 Conus betulinus
GTGTGATGACTCCCTGTCAGCCGCTGTGTTGCCAATACCTGAAGCACGTGCTTCAAGAACCCAGAGTGAGCCACACACCGGTCCCAAAAGGACATGTGCGATGGAATGGCAGGAAAGACAGTGACTAGTTCCCATGTGATTTATACAAGCCACTGACCTTGTACTGTCGATCAACAAACGAACATTTTCGTTGTCTATTTTGTGCAAAAAGTTTTTCACAAAAAAGAAAGCCACTTGTAGTCCCAAATTTCTGTTAAATGGGCTTCTACTAACTTCCTGCTGTAACTCCTTCACATACTCGTCGTCATTCACTCCTACTGGCATCTGTGTTAATGACCAGATCCTTAAGACAAGCTCACTGTAAGTAAACTGTACATTCTGTCTCCACCAATTTGGTCCTGCTCTACCTACAGGTAATGAGATACAGGTTTTATCAAAATCCCCCTGCATTCTTTTCAGTGCTCCTTCTTGTGCTCTTCAAGGCAACAGCAATGGAGTGACCCATACTCTACATCTAGGAAACTTCCATCATTTTCCCAGTGACCTGCGTCTTCTCAAAAGCTGGGGTCCTGCTTTCTAAGCAATTCTGAAAATTTTCTTTCCAGCCACAAACTCTGTCTTCTGTGAGAGTGACCGCCATGCGCTCAGAGACAGTGGTAACCCAAGATTCTGGATTTTCTTGGAAGATTAAAATAAAGTTTTTGAGGGAGCGGACATTAAACTCCGCCTGCTTAAACACTGCTGCCGTGCACTGAACATTGACAATGCAGTCCTTACGTGTCTTGCCATACAACAGTGAGTCATCCAGAACAGATCTGGAGATGCGTCTTACCTTTCTGAGTGATGCAAAAAAGTGGTTTCAAAGGTTTTTCGATGTGCAAGCATAGTCTATTGAGAAGCGCATTGAACTCATGCGTTTGTCCTTTCCTTTCTAAGTCAGTAAAATCACTGTCATCTATAGTCATGTTTTTCAACGTCACTGTAGAGAGAAGATCATGGACATCACTGTCAGTTTCAATTTTTACCTTTCTGTTTGTTTCAGCGTCACTGAAAGAGAAAATGCATCATGACCCATCTCTGTTAATTTCAGTTTTTGACCCTTGTGTGACCATCTCAAGAATTTCACGATCACAAGCCAGTTCTTCCCATGCCTCTTGAAAAACGATAATTCTATGAGCTTCCAATTTCCTTGCTTCGTTTTCTAGTGCACAAATGGCAGACGGCAGACACAGTACGGATTCGCTCACCTCTTAATCTGCAGTGTCTGAGCGTGATTCTGGAGGCCTTTGTCGCCAGACTGAAGGTGGCGTGTGGTCTGTGCCTCCTGATGACTCTGCCTGTGAGTGGGGAAGTAGTTCTGGCTTGCTGTGTGATGAAGAACACACGCTCTTTTCCTTCCTGTGGGCCGTGTGAGTCATGAGCAGCTGGCAGACTCTCTCCCAGTCACCCCAGATCCTTCATGTCTTTCAAAGTGTCCGCCACGTCATCCCCAAACAATATATCTGTCACAGTGATTCCCTAGTTTTCGTCACACTCATTTATTTCATGAGGTCTCAGTGTGCTTCGCTTGTGACGAGAGATTTCCTGTGACGCGTAGCCCGGTTACGCGTCGTTACAAAATGGTACGTAGGTTCTTCTTTCTTTAAACATCCGCCATCATCATTTTGATGGTTCTTATGTGTGTAAAACACAAGATTGACAAGTACGTCGGGCAATGCGTAGGTCAGTCATCTACAAAGTCGTAGCCACGAGACCCTCTTCTTAAATTCTCTCATCTTAGTCATTGTATCAAGTATCCATCAGCTTTAAATCATGCGCAGTGTAGTCTCCAAACTTAGCGGATGTGACGTAGCGTAAAGGAACTGGTCCGCATGCGGTGACACTTCCTTGGGATGAAACTGAAACTGAAACAGACCAAGCGTTGGAAGAATTTCACTCACGGATACCAGCAACAAATTTCGCAGCCTTTGCCAGGGCTCGCTGTGTGTGGAAAACCTCCAAGTCAGCATTCCGGGCACGTGCTGGGTGTTGGCACCGGATTTCTGGATCGCCTGATGGAACCTGAAGTGCCAGACTGTTGGCTGGTCCTTTTCTGGCCGCCGTGCACTTTGGTAAAAATTTCGACTCCAAGTTTGTTCTAAAATCTGTTAAACGTTCGGCAAGATTATCCTGGAGATTTTCTTCTAACTGTTCATCTTCATCGAAGCCATGCTCAGTACCTTTCTTTTCGTGAATGCCGAGTTTATCCTTCTCAAGAGTGTTGCACATCTCGGTTCATGATTTCTTCGAGCAGTATCTGAATCTTTCGATTTTGGTTTTCTTTGAGTTCTTTAAACTGCTTTTTACCATTTAGCATCATTTCATGGCAGTAGCTGTCGGATAATGTCAACACTCCATCCTATTTCATTCCACCTGCTCTGAGCTGGAACGGACTCCGTTTTGGGTTATTTTTCCCTCAGGATATTCCTAGTCTCGACACATAGAGAAAAAGATCAAGACA
>JADBJO010006175.1:130000-140731 GCA_016801955.1 Conus betulinus
GAGTGCTCGTTAGGGTCAGACAGCCGATATGAACTCACTCCTCGCACGGGTCTTTGAGAACGGCTCTCATTTTTTTCTGACCGCTGCAGGTGTCAGTATCTCTCGCGCTTGGTGGACGCCGAGATAGATCATGAAAAGAAGAGTGGAGCATCGCCCTCTCGGGTAATTCCAGACTAAAAATGGAACTCCTCCACTATCACCATCTCAATTATCATCATTACACACAAAAAAAGTTTGTTTTTCTGTGAAACTTGTGTCTGCCTTTCAGTTTTGCATTCCCTTTTCGCTTTTTTTTTTTTTTTTTTTTTTTTTTGGGGGGGGGGGGGGGGGGGGGGGGGGGGAGGGGGGTAGGGGGGGGGAGTTCATGTCCAGATCTTCAATGTCGGCTAGTTCATGGACGCTGTCGTTGGATGAACGTGAAGGCGGTCCGTTCTCTGTTAAGGGGGACTGGGAGGGAGGGGGGGGGGGGGGGGGGGGGAAGGGAGGGTGTCGCTCATTCACGCTGGCTCCGCGACTTTTCAATCACTGTCATGAGTAAAGGGCGTAGCAGATGGTGGTGTTCTGTGCTTGCTTGCTGGATCAGACGCTATTTAAAGCGACCAAAATGACTCAAAAGCTGAGTAGTGTCTTTTGTGGTGAGTTGACTCATGACGATATCGTATGATTACCCTTTAGAATACTGGCAATGGAATTAGGATTGACTGTTTCTATTGCGGGGGGTGGGGGGTGGGGGGGGGTGGGGGGGGGGTGTACGGGCAGAGGTGGGGGATAGGGTGGGGATGGGGGCGGCAGGGGTGGAGGAGGGTGGGAGAATGAGCGTGGGGGGGGGGGGGGGGGGGGGGGGGGAGAGAGTCGCACCACGGAGAGGACTTAGGAGATGAATTAATATGCAAGTCAGATGGACACTGGCATCGCGTTGTTTTTGCACGTTATTTTTTTGTTTTTTTTTTTAAAGGAAGATGTCAGAGGCGACGTGCCTGTCCAGACTCAAGTACTATATAGAGGGAGGGGGGGGGGGGGGGGGGGGAGGAGGAGGGGGGGGGAGACGAAGATGAAGATGTGTGTGTGTGTGTGTGTGTGTGTGTATGTGTGTGTGTGTGTGTGTGTGTGTGTGTGTGTACATATAGAGGCAATGTGCGTGTTCAGACTCAAGTGCTATATAGAGGGTTGGGGGGGGGGGGGGGGGGGGGGGGTGGACGTGGGGAGTGGGCGCAGGGAAAGGGAGGTGGAGGGAGACGATGATGAGTTCGTGCGTGCGTGCATGCGTGCGCGAGTGTCTTCGAGAGAAAGAGAACATTTTTCTTTCAAGTTTCAACATACGTTACCTTATTTGCTGAGGCTGAGTGTAAACGTTTTTGAAATGGCGAAGCTGATTCCCTTAGCAAAAATGATATATTCCTTGGCAACGCTTTAGATTGCTTGTCTAAAAATATACAAGCGAGTAAAATGGTGTCATTGGTCCTGGTCTTCTGAACCTTTCATCTCATGGACCGAACTGAGAGTAAGAAACGAGGTTAGATGAGATCTTTGAAATATACAATTTCAAAAACCATTGCGATGAAATTGTTGAAAAGGGAATTTGATATGATTTTACGTCACTTTAGGTTCTTTTCACATGAACCCACAGTCCATCCTTATCTTCTAAAAGCTGAAGAATCTCCGTGGTGTTTCCCATGTCAAGTGCAACTCATAATGAAACATGTTCTTTTTAGAGTTTTGGGGACATTACATGACGTCAGACACAAACACATTACAGCACATTCCATGAATATCTTGTTGAGAAATGTCCTACCCGATGATATTTTTCAATTTTTGAAAAAAAATCGACATTTAAAAGAAAATCTGATTTATGATTTTACAGAAAGATTCTGACGAAATTTCCGGTGTGTTTTTAGAAGGTGTGTTGTAATGAATTGTGTGATTAAAAAGAAAAAAATGATTTCAGAGTTGACTTCAACGCAGTGACAGCTCTGGTATGGCCCTTTACGGTCGGGTAGGCTATAAGCGACACTATCTTTCTTTCGAACTCATAACCTTGTTAAAAAGAGTACAATCCTCGCCTTTTCTCTTCTGTGTTTTTGATGGTGCGTCTATCAATAATAAAGATCGTAATAATGACAGAAAATGCAACAAGAGGAACAACACCAAGTCAGTTCTCGTTGTTTGTGGCCCAGCTGATCAGAGCTGTAAATCAGTTCAAATCAGAGCTGACTGCCAACCAAAATTCCGAGATTAAACTTCGCAAACCAAGTGGAGTTTTAATACTAAAAGATCCTTCGAAAACAACGGTAATCGTCAAACTCTTTCCGAGTTGAACGAGATGAAAAGGTTCGTATGTTTGAAAAAGAAATACAGTAGACTTCGGTTATAAGAAAGTCCAGGGGAAATTTTTTTTGGTTTCTTATATCCGAGGTTTCTAATATCCGAGGCCTCGGTTATAAGAAAGGTTTTACCCAGAGGTTTCTTATAAACGAGAGTTTCATTCTTTCCCTTTTTTTTTCCGTGTTTTTTTTTCTCTTTTTTCCTTTCTCTCTTTCTTTTTATGTATCTTAACTAAAGACCGCTAATTATAACGTCTCTCTCAGTGTGTGTGTATGTGTTTATGTGTATGTGTGCTGCGTGCGTGCATGCGTGCGTGCGTGCGTGCCTGTGTGTGTGTGTGTGTCTGTGTGTGTGTGTGTGTGTGTGTGTGAGAGAGAGAGAGAGAGAGAGAGAGAGAGAGAGAGAGAGGGGCAGGCAGGCAGGCAGGCAGACAGACAGAAGACAGACAGACAGGCAGGCAGGCAGACAGACAGGCAGGCAGGCAGACTAACAAACAGGTAGGTAAACAAACAGGCAGATAGACTGACAGAGAGAGAGAGAGAGAGATTCAGATTTTAACGAGAGACAGAGAGAGAGAGAGAGAGAGGTGATCAAACTAAGTTGTGCATCATTTAACAGAGCTTTTATTGTTGCTGATAACTAAACAATCGAAGAAAATGTAATCTGATTTCCTAGTTAAACAAAACGTATCATTCTTTAATAATTACATCTACATTCCTGTATTACGGTATACTTGCACATAAAAGTGTTTAACATATTCGGTATCCTCTTTGATTGAATTATAAAAAAAAATAATCACAAGCAACACTACCACCATTTTTTTTTTAAATCAGTACTTAGGCGCTACTTACAAGAAGATTGAAACATTTTCTTGAATCACGTAATTTATTTTTCAAAGTAATAACAAAATTGCTCATGATACCTTTTCTTTCTTTTTCTTTCTTTTCTTTTGTTTAATACTTAACAATATTGAGGAAAAACTCATGAACAAAATTACAAAATAAAACTCAGTAGGTTTTAAACATAACTTATCTCGACAAAACAAGCAATCATCATCTTACTCCGCAATCACTATCAATATGTCATCTCTACACATCTAACGATCGTGATTTCAATTAATTCCGTAAAACATTCCTAGAGGCCCACATCATCATCATCTGTCCTCATTCTCTACAAGTGACATTATGACATATCCTTCAAAGGCACACTGTCATCGCGGTTCCGGCTCCACAGCTAGAAATGTATCGTTCCTCACCTCCTTAGGATAACAATAGGCTACAACGGGTCTACAAGTAATTACACATTTTATAAATAAAAAAATACAAACAAGCACAGAAACAAACAAACAAAAACAAATTAACAAAGGAAAAAAAGCAAAGAAACATTTGTAATGGTGTTGTTCACCAGGGCTTTGTTAGGCATTTTTTGCAATGCCACACACAAAATTTCGATTATGACTGAGGTGAACACCCAACAAAGCATGAACTGTGTGTCAATATTCAATGGCTACATTTCATGTAGTGTATCGTAATAAACCATAAATCTTCATAACAAAATAAACCAACGAAGAAAGAAAGGACGCAAATAAATAATAATAATAAACCACAATAACACCCAAATCAAACAAAAGAGAACATTAAAACAAATCTTTGTCCAAACTGTGAGGCTGATAATCTTTTTAAAAAAAACAACTTAAAATTGCCCCCCCCCCCCCCCCCCCCCTTTTAGCCTTGGAAAGATTTCAATGTCATTGTCTCAATGTACACTAACAACGCGTTTCAAAATGACCGCACATGTTCTCTCAAGTAGATACTGTCCTGGCTGATCTCAATTCCAGGAATGGAGAACAGAGGTTTGTGTGGGAGCCATTCTCTTCTGGTTTCGTTCACACTTGTATATACGACAATAGTCGTCTGTAGCAGCGTTGCTGCAGCATGGATTTCGCGTCGGTACCCCAGGTGCACAACTCAAGGCTGTTGTCCAAAATATAATCACCAACATCCCTGCCAACGTAACCTTCAAACTGACGGGGATTTCGAAGCATGAAGTCTACAATGAGGGCTCTGATTTGTTCGTGGTATCTCTGGTGACCACACACACCTCCATGCTTAGGGCTCTGTATAGGCAGTTACCATCCCCGAAGATCGTATTTATTTCAGAAGGATCGCCCAAGACTTCTTTTGATTGCCTTTCGGGCATCGGCAACGGTTCGGGGGCAATTTCAGTCTTTTTGCCTGGTCTTTACGCCAGAATGATGTAGTAGGCTGAAAACTGAGCAAATGGGCTGATTCGCTACCCATAATTTCAACATCACTCATCCCCATCTCTGCCCCATCTGATATTGTTTCTGTTCCCTCTGACCACCTCTGTGCTCTCTCGGTTGTCATCTTGGTTCTCTCTGGCCTCTCTACCTCATCCGACATCATCTCTACTTTCTCTGGTCTCATTCCTTCGTGCTCTGACCTTTCTTCTGTGCCATCTCCCTTCCCTCTTTCCTCTGTGCCCCTTTCCTTCCCTTCTTCCTCCTCTGTGCCCTCTCCCTTTCCTCCTTCAATTGTGCCCACTTCCTTCCCTCCTTCCTCTGTGCCTACTTCCTTCACTCCTTCTTCTGTGCCCTCCTCCTTTCCTCCTTCCCCTGTGCCCACTTCCTTCCCTTCTTCCTCTGTGCCCACTTCCTTACCTCCTTCGTCTGTGCCCTCTTTCTTCCCTCCGACCTCTGTGCCCCTGTCCTTCCCTCCTTCCTTTGTGCCCCCTTCCTTCCCTTCTTCCACTGAGTACCCCTTCTGCTCTCCATCATTTGATTTTGTCTTCCTCCATTTCTGTTCTTTGACTTTTTTTCTCCCACATTTTCAAATTTGCTAGAACATGCACTCATGAAAAACTGATCAATTCTGGTTTGAGTTTTTTTGTTGCAGTAGCCACATGCTTTTCAAGCAGACATTTAAAGGCATCAAAGCCGTTGTGATTTCCTCCGTGCACCCTGACTGTAAACAGTAGGTGTCGATTTGTTGAACACAATCCAAAACAGTTTTGATGACACCCTTTCTTTTCTTGTCCGCAGTCATCTTCTTCGTCTGAGAGTTCCATGCTGGCTGTGTCTGGAGTAGTCGATGGTGGTGGCACTAGTGGATGGTGGAAGATGGAGACTTGTTGTTGCAACGTCATCATCAATACCAAAGTACTGAGATGGGGCAATGTTCCATTCTTTAAACAGCCTTGACAAAAGGGGCTCCTGTGTCTCGTAGGGGTGTCTGTATTCTTCCGCTGCGTCGAAAGCCTCATCTGGTGTTACGTCATACTCATTCCTGAAGCCTGCTTTCCGAAAACAGTTGGCAATTGTCACCGGAGTCACCTCATTCCAGGCCTGATGCAGTGTGCGCACAGCATCAAGGAGAGTAAATTGGTGGTCTTCAGCTGTTCCCCCCGTGTTCATGTGAGCCACCAGCTTCAGGACCTTTCTTGTCCTGTATTTGACTTTCAAATTCTGAATGATCCCACAGTCCATTGGCTGGAGCTTTGAAGTCGCATTCGGTGGCAGAAAGAGAACTTCCGTTGCTTTCAGGCCATCAGGACATTTATGCGATGTACAGTTGTCTATGATCAGAAGAACCTTTCGATTCTGTCTCAGCATCTGTTTGTCAAAGGAAAGCAGGTACTCCTGAAACATTTCTCCCGTCAGCCAGGCCTTTCTGTTTGCTTTGTAATCAACTGGCAGTTGTTTCACTCCCATGAAACATCGCGGTTTCTGGAATTTGCCTATTGTAAAAAGAGGCATTTTCTCGCTTCCAGTCATGTTGCAGCAAAGCAAAACTGTGATCCGCTCTTTAGAACGTTTCCCTCCTTGACACAGCTCCCCTCTAAATGCAAATGTTTTTGTCCGGTAAGAGTCTCCAAAAGAGAGCTGTCTCATCAAGGTTAAAAATGTCCTTCGTTTCGTAGTTCATCAATTTTGGCAGCAGAACATCTTCCACTCAATTGTCGGTCACAACTTCATCCACAGCACCCCTTTCGCCGCTTACTGATCGGAAGACAATACCGTGCCTCTTCTTCTTCCAGCGATGAAGCCATCCTTCGGAGCACTTCCAGTTTTTTCTTGTCCAAGGCTTGTGGCTATCTCTTCTGCTCTGGCTTTCAAAACCGGACCGTTGAGTGGGATATTCTGCGATCTGAAAAATATTGAAAAATACATGAAATAAATTGTAACATGAAAACTCTCTCTCTCTCTCTCTCTCTCTCTCTCTCTCTCTCTCTCTCTCTCTCTCTCTCTCTCTCAGTCTCTCTCTCTCTCTCCATCCATGCAAGGCATCAGGCATGTCCCCTTTACCGAAAAAAGTAGGAGATACAAGAAACAATTCACTTAAAAGTGCGGCACACTACAAACATATAACATAAGAGATGCAGACTAAGAAGCAAAAAAAACAAAACAAAACAAAAACAAAAAAAAAAAACCCCACCAAAAAAAAAAAAAAAAAACCCCAAAACAGTTCTCTCAACAGTTCTCTCGCAAATAGTGCCAGGTCTGCTTCACCAGAGGTGGAGAACAGTTCTGTCCGTCGAGCGGTGCATGACACCCCACCAAGAAAAGGAACCATTTCTTATGTTCACACACACACACGCGCGCGCGCGCGCGCACACGCCATCACAACAGAACAGAACAGACAAGAACAGAACAGGTTTTTACATCGACAAACGTTTTCATAATGTCAAAGTGGGGCGGTGGGGTGAGAGAGAGAGAGAGAGAGAGAGAGAGAGAGAGAGAGAGAGAGAGAGAGAGAGAGAGAGAGATGTTTAAGTACAATAATTGTGGTTTTACACCGACGGCCATCAAGTTAACGTGACCTTAACCTGCGTATGTTTTCTGTTTCCGGCACCAATCCCCTTCAGACGTTAGCGTAAACGTGCGTACCGGTACACCAGAGGTGCACCCCTCCCCATCTTCTATATCTAAATAAAAAACACCTCCACCAACCACTCCCTGATACAAGCTTTGCTTCTTCTTAGGCCTAAGTTCTTCTCTCAGTAATATAAGGACCGGGTTCATTTACTGAATGTAAGAGTGTAGCCCGTGTACAGGTTGTCTCCCTTTTGACTGAAAACCTTCAGGAAGAGTCCGTGTCACCAGCAGCGATGCTCGTCGCCCGGTTTGCTCAGTTGCGGGTAGAGCAACGAATTTACACTGTGTTGTTGCCAGTTGCACAACGTCGAGGTGTGAGTTTCGATTCCCGCTGTGGCAACTGGGAGTCTTCTCCTTATGCTGGTTCACCCAGTGTCAGCTAAATGTGACTGGATAGGATTCGCTGTTTAAAAGCAATCCGGTTCTTCGGATAAGACTTATAACCGAGGTCCAGTCTGTGATTGCACGCCGCTGAAGATCATGCACGGACTTAAAAGATCGCGACGCTCACTCGAAGGTGGGTTAGTGCCTGAGACATAAACACACCCAGCATGCATCTCCCTACCCCTCCTTCCCCGTATCTTATCGGCGAAAGTCGTTTGGTCGTTATGACTGGGACGTAAAACTGACTAACCTACCTACCGGAAGACCAACAGTTTTTCAGTTTCGTTTCTCGCGAAGCGTAGCAGTTTCGTTTCTCGCAAAATCGAAACCAGGCGTCAGGTTAGCCATCATGTCTGCCGACAAGACTGGAATGCGGCACATGTTGGCCATGAGCGAACATATCTTTAATTAATCTGATTTTGTTCATTGAACATAATAAATCTCTCTTAGAGAGAGAGAGAGAGAGAGAGAGAGAGAGAGAGAGGAGAGAGAGGAGAGAGAGAGAGAGAGAGAGAGATGAAACATACCTTGTATGGGAGAACCACTGCAGAAGCTGGCTTTCAATGTCGGCACTGCTTGAAACCTCTGTTCCGTAACGAAAGACGTGGGTCATTTCTCCCACTGTTGAATTGACTTCTGTACTTGTCCTTTTGTTTGATGATATTTGAAAGGGTAGCAAGAGGAATTTTGAATTCCTCAGCAATAAGCGTTTTTTTTTCCTTTTGGGATCTTTTTCAACAGCGTCCAGAATTTCTATCTTGCGTTTCAAAGAAATGGCTTGCCTCTTCTTTTCCGCCGCCATTGTTTATGATTTCGCGGAGTGAAGTAGGGAAAGGCCACTCCGAGCAGCCAGTGAAGCCGAAACACAAGCCGAGGGGAGCTGGTGTGTATTGAAGATAAGTTGTTTTAGAGAGCGAGGGGGTGGAGACTGGAGAGACTGAGGGGGGAAGGCAGAAAGAGAGAGAGAGAGAGAGAGACGCGAGAGAGAGAGAGAGAGAGAGAGAGAGAGAGAGAGAGAGAGAGAGAGAGAGAGAGGGGGGGGAGACTAGAGACTAGAGAGAGAGAGAGAGAGAGCCTCAACAACCTTCTGTATCTTCCATCATATGGGGAAAGGTTGCTTTGTGCTTTCTAAATGCATTTTTTACTTTCTTATATCCGAGGAAATGTTCTCCTGGGGAATGAAAAACATGCTTCTTATAACCGAGGTTTCTTATAACCAAGGTTTCCTATAACCGAGGTTTCATAAGACTATATTAAGACACATCTGGCAGGGAAAAAAAATTTGCTTTCTTATAACCAATGTTTCTTGTAACCGAGTTTCTTATAACCGAAGTCAACTGTATGAAAATCACATTAGGTGGAACATTTCGGAACGAGGTCTTCTTGGAATCCACTGTAACATGCTTTTGCCCATTCACATGAATATCCCAGCACTCAAGAAGAGGCTTCATGGGTTTATCACATGGTCTACACCATGGGCGAGAACATACAGACAACATCCCAAAATGGACAGGGAAACTATTTGAGGAGACCCAGGCCTCGGGAACATGTCACAAACAGTTCTTTCTTTTTCTTTCCTTCTTTCTGCGTACGCAGGCTGATACTCCTGCGGACACTGCCTGTGCAGGCAGTGGAGTTTCGTGTGGAAGCTTATGACCGTTTTTTTTTTATCCCGCCATTAAGGCAGCCATACTGTATCTTCGGGAAGGTGCATGCTATGTGTAACGTGTCATCCATACCAACGGTCAAACTGGCCTTCTCTTCCGAAAGTTGGTGATGGGATTTTACGTATGTGCAAGATGTTGTGCGTGCGTTCACACACGGTACCACGGTACCTCGGTTTATAGTCTCATTCGAAGGACTGTATGGGGAACGGAGTCAAAACCAATATTAACTCCGAAGGAAAAAAAACCCTGTACCAAAATTCGAACCCGTAACCCCAGGATCACCGGTCCTGCGCTCTAACAACTGAGCTATTCCGGCCTCCCTACAAACAGTTCGACTTCACTTATAATCGTCAGTCGATTCAGATCCACATGTCTTAGAAATCGCTTTGTACGTGATAAGTTTCTCGTGACGTTTGCTTACCAAATGACGTATGAACAAATTGCGTTGTGATTTCGGAGGTCTCTTTAGAGTACCAGAATAAGGCAGAAAGTGCAAGGGGCTTCCTGGAAGTGTTTCTTTGATGCACTCAGCATTTTGATTGGCTAGAACACGTGATACTTCTCGATCTTTCTAGAAAGTTCCGCGCACTTTGATGGGCGATGCTACATCATGATTCTCTAATACTCTAGAGCACAACATTATTGTTGCTCTGTTGCCCCATGTTTCTTGAGCTTACGATGTTATGACCTGTAAATAATCCAGACAATGAGAACATGGGCGATGAAAAAGAATGGAGACTGAAAATAGGAAAGGACACGCTTTTGTTTTTAGGGGCAGTCACCCTCCACGGAGCGAAGGAAGAAGCAGCAGCAGAGGAAGAAGAATGTACAATGGAGCCTTCTCACCTTGCGCAAGGTGAGACTGTAACAGACATGCGTGACCAGTATGTAGCCTGCGCAACGTTATCTCCCCTCTACGGTCCCTGCTAAAAAAAAAAAAGAAAAAAAGATAGGGGAAAAATCTAAACAAGCTTGAGGTTGTTGTCAGTCTGTGTAGTCCATTCATTTCCTCAGAGTTTTTTTAAAAAATGTGATTTCGGGCCTTTGATTTGGAACCTGAGAGAATATATATATATATATATATATATATATATATATATATATTTTTTTTTTTGTTATCAAGTTCTTGAATTACGACATTCCACAAGAATAAGTATCATCATCATCATCATCATCATCATCATCATCATCATCACCATCATCATCAATCATCATTATCCTCCTCTCCTCCTCCTCCTCCTCACCATCATCATCACCATCATCATCATCATCATATCATCATCATCATCATCATCATCATCACAGCCATCATCATCATCATCATCATCAGCCAGCCATCATCATCATCATCATCATCATCATCACCACCACCACCACCACCACCAAATCATCCTCCATCTTTATTTCACATGATCGTTAAGAGAAGAGTAGGCCTTAGATGACACTATCTGAAGCTGAAATAAA
>JADBJO010006176.1:0-7500 GCA_016801955.1 Conus betulinus
AAATAGACTAACACAAAAGATTTGGGAAGGGGAGATATGAGGTATGTGAGTGAGTGAGAGTGAGAGAGAGAATTATATACATGGAGACAAAGAAAAGACAAAAGCCTATAAAAACTCGTATAGATAACTATGTCACCATACACTTAAGGCATGGTAATAATAGAACAAACAAGCAAGCAACAAACAAGAAACAAATATACTGTTATCCATGATAACAACCAATGCATACGTTGTTACTAAAACAAGTATCTAATATCTCTTAGTTTTATTCGAAGATTTTTTTTTTTTAAAGAAATAGGAGACTGCCTCTTTTCATAGATACTGATTGACATTTTTTCCCCAGTAATATGAGTAAATTAATGTGTAAGTATTCATCTTTAGGATATCTGGATTTATTTAAACCAGTCAGAACATCCACTGCTGTCAGTGTTTATTTATTGTTTTTGTTTCTACATAGATTTTGAATTCTTTTAACTCACAGAAACCTTTTCACAACAAAACAGTCGAAGAATAAATGCTCTATAAAATCTGCATGAGCATTACAATAAGAGCATTCATTCTGCTACTTTCATTTTGCTAAGCATAATATTGGTAGGGTAAATCAGTGTAGGACTCTTTACGTCTTGTTTCTTTGGTGGCTTCTTCAGCTATAGACCATGCTGATTTGTCTAATTTGTATCTGAAATTATATGCCAACAATGCTATTGGTGAGTCAAACACTTTATTGTTTAATAGATATCGTTTAATTTTTTTTAATCAAAGTTCTTTTGCATCACAAGGAAGTGTGGATGTTTCAGGTTCACCCCACTCTTATCCACTGCACCCATTCTTGTGGGACTGAGTTGACAAGAGCATTATGCTCAAACAGTGTGCTTGCCTGTTTTGACCTAGTATATTTTGGCTGCTTCTAGAGACAACAGTCTTTTTATTGTCAAATCATAGTGGATGATGTTTTTCATTTGGTCGATACCATTGTCATGTCAATCTTGAGAGAAAATAACTCCTTTTTGTAGTTAACCATAGATTTGTTGAACAGGAGCTGAGTATGAAAATTACTACTGTTGATTTCACTAGGCCCCCCATGATAGTTTTAGTTATCAAGACAGGTATCCTGTCAAGGACTTCCTTTCATTTCTTTGGACCTGGCATTTAAATGAAAAACAGCGGGTCTACTGGCAATCTATCAGAAAATGCCACACAGGTATGAACATTCAATTTGTATGAACTTCTTTATTGTACAGTGTCCCAAGCCAATGCAAATACTTTGCTGTTCTTTCAACTTTTTCAAAGGCCTTTCCGTAGCTAAACCTTTTCTGCCATAGAAATTCGTTTTAAAAAAAGATAATTTTTTAAGTGTGTTCATTTTGTTTAAGACCATTTCTGGGGATGCCAATCAATTGCATAACAGACCAACTGGCTGGCTAATCAAAAAGGTTTTTATCACCATGATCTTTCACTGGATACTGGGATCCCTCTTTTGCCACATTTTGATTAATTCTTTAATTCGATTGATTCTATCTTTCCAATTATCTTCTATATTTCTTGACAATTTATTGGCTTCAAAATGCATGCCAAGAATTCATATTTTCTTTACGGTGGTGACTGGCAAATTTTGCTCTTTTCTCTGTCTTTCCACTTCTGACACCTTCGTTTCTAACATATTTAATTTGAGACCACATATTTCCTGGAAAAAAAAGTTATATTTCTAGTGATCTGATCACATCGTTACGATCTCTAAGGAAGAAAGTGGTGTCATCTACACATAAAAGTTTCGATCTTGGAGTGTTCAACCGGGTTTGGGAGGGTG
This sequence comes from Conus betulinus, assembly GCA_016801955.1. NCBI lineage: Eukaryota > Metazoa > Mollusca > Gastropoda > Neogastropoda > Conidae > Conus > Conus betulinus. The sequence continues at coordinate 1,808 of JADBJO010006176.1, forward strand.
CTATTTTATACCATGTGTGTTATTCAACCAGTTTTGTAGGGTGCTATTTCATATGGCATGTATTGTTCATCTTCTTCTTCTTCTTCATTCACTCAGCGAATAGGGGGGATGCCTCCAAATACGAGGGTTAGCTGCGATATAAGTCAGGCTTGCCTGATCGAATAAGCAGTGGTGGACCAAATGGCGATGTTCCAAACAGCATGGGGCGGGATCATAGGTGGCTATGTGGATCTCTAATGAAATACCCCGTTTGTCCAGTAACGGGAGCATCATGCGATCAAGAGCCGCGGTAAGAGCTCTTAGCCCTGGGGGAGGACACCCCAGTGAACCAACCATCTTCAGCTATAGACAAATAACTGGGAAGACTGGACTCGTCAGCCCAGTAAAGCAGCCAGTCTAGGAGACCGTTCTCTCTGATAAACCGGAGTCAGATGTGCTGGTCCTGACTTGTCAAGGTCATAACGGCAGTACAACGCATGACACACTCACATGACAGACAACCGTATTGTTCATCCAGTTCTGTAGATTGCTACTTTATACCACGTATAGAATACTACTTTGTACCAGGTGTATTGTTTAACCAGCTTTGTAGAGTACTAATTCTAACTATGCGTGTTGTTCGCATATCTGTGTAGTTCTGCTTTATGCCATGCATTGTTCAATCACCGCTACACTTTGCAACTTTTTTTTTTCTTGTGAGTAATGGTCTTCACTATAAGTTTTTTTTTTGGTCTTAACTATTATATTGTTTAATCAGTACTGCAGTTTACTTCCATCCCCTGCAGTGTTATACTCTTTACTACACTAGCTTGTCTTTCGCTTTTGTATCTCTCAATCTGCTCTACTCTTTGCTGCTTATCGCGAAAACTGTGCTGGGTCTACAGTCCATAGCTATTTTACAGTGTATTGTTTCACCAGCGCAACTCTTTTACACTCTTTACTAGTAGTATAAGCTTTTACTGTACTGTTTAACCTTAGGCTGTTGGACTGCTCGATCTGCACCACAGTTTTCAACTCGTCAATACATTCTTTGATCTTACACAGTTGCACTGTTCCATCAGCAATTTTTTTTTCCTACTCCCCTTAGTGTACTGGTCTTCGCGCTGTTGCAGCGACCACCCAATATAAAATGTCGGTTAGAGTACATATCTATGAGGTGCTTTTGTTCACGTTGCTCAGTGCATTCATCCCACTGACTTACTGCGCGTGCGAACATCGGCCCCGCCGTGTCTTCTATCATCCATCGAACGAGCACACCTGGGTGCCGCATGCTAATGAAACAACAGGAAAACGACGTGTGAAGATAGGAGGCGAACCTTTCCTCTCTCGCTCACTGTACACATAATGGTGGGTTTATCGTTGGCAAACAGCAGGGAAAAGCTGTGCTAGGGTAGGTAGTATGCTTTTTCTCCTGTTTACTGAACACACCATAGTTTGTAGGTGGGCAGTGTACTTTTTTTTTCTTTCCTGCTCATTGAATACACTATGGTGTGAAGGCAAGCAAATACTTTTTTTTTTCTCGTACTCGCTGAAACTTGTCGTGGTGTGAAGGTAGGCTATACAGCTTTTCCTCCTGCTCACTGAATACACCATGGTGGGAAGGCAGGTGGTATAATTCCTTTTCTTCTTCTTCTTCTTCTCTCTGTTCATTGGATACGCGGTGATGTGAAGGTAGACTATACAGCTTTTCCTCCTGCTCACTGAAAAAACACCATGGTGGGAAGGCAGGTGGTATACTTTTTTTTCTTCTCTTTTCTGTTCATTGGATACGCGGTGTGATGTGAAGGTAAGCTGTACACTTTTTTCGCCTGCTCAGTGAACACAGGGCTGTGAAAATAGGCAGTATACTTTTTCTTCTTTCTTCCACTGAAAACATCATGCTGTGAAAGCAGGCAGTATACTTTTTCTTCTTCTTCCCACTGAACACATCTTGCTGTGAAAATAGGCAGTATACTTTTTTTTCTTCTTCTTCCCACTGAACACATCATGCTGTGAAAATAGGCAGTATACTTTTTCTTCTTCTTCCCACTGAACACATGCTGTGAAAATAGGCAGTATACTTTTTCTTCTTCCCACTGAACACATCATGCTGTGAAAATAGGCAGTATACTTTTTCTTCTTCTTTCCACTGAACACATCATGCTGTGAAAGTAGGCAGTATACTTTCTTCTCCCACCCACTGAACACGCCATCCTGTGAAAATAGGCAGTATACTTTTTTCTCCCACCCACTGAACACACCATGCTGTGAAAAACAGGCAGTATACTTTTTTTTTCTCCCACCCCACTGAACACACCATGCTGTGAAAACAGGCAGTATACTTTTTTCTCCCACCCACTGAACACACCATGCTGTGAAAACAGGCAGTATACTACTTTTCTCCCCCACCCACTGAACATACCATGCTGTGAAAACAGGCAGTATACTTTTATCTCTCACCCACTGAACACACCATGCTGTGTGAAAACAGGCAGTATACTTTTTTTTTCTCCCACCCACCCGAACACTCCAGGGTGGAGGCAGCAGAGGACAGGTGCGCCGGACTGAACTAGCTTCCACCAACACTGCGGCTGCTGGCTGCAATGCGGACTGCGTCGTGTCATTTCAACTCGTCATCGATTGCTCTGTCCTCCCTGTCTCTGAAGAGCCGGCGTCAAGTGAGGGGGGGGGGGGGGGGGGGGGGATACAGGGAACAGGTGTGGAGGTGCTGTGAGTCAGGGTAGATCTGACTGGGGGTGGGGGGGGGAGGAGGAGGGGTAGGGAGATATTCTTGTTTGAATGCAATACATGACTGGATACGCGACCCCGGCTTTGATCTCTCCATTGATGAAATTCAGCCATGCAGCCCAGAAAAACAAGTGACGGACGTCACTAGATTGCCAAGAAAGAGAGCAATAACAAAGGGACGTTTCACAAACAGGTGGCATGGTAACATGGTGTGGAACAACATACTGAGTAAAACAGTCATTCTGTAACAGGCAGACGTTACTGTGTTTCAAGAAAAACATGACAATAATGGAAAGGTGTGACTACATTGCCGTAATACATGATAGTAACGGAAAAGAAGCACCGCTTTGCTGGAAGACATGACAGTAACAGAAAGAAGTACCGCATTGCCAGAAGACATGACGGTAACAGAAAGAAGTACCGCATTGCCAAAAGACATGACAGTAAACAAAAGAAGTACCACATTGCTGGAAGACATGATAGTAACAGAAAGAAGTACTGCATTGCCGGGAAGACATGACGGTAACAGAAAGAAGTACTGCATTGCCAGAAGGCATGACGGTAACAGAAAGAAGTACTGCATTGCCGAAGACTTGACGGTAACAGAAAGAAGTACTGCATTGCCGGAAGACATGACGGTAACAGAAAGATATGCCGCATTGCCGGAAGACATGACAGTAAACAAAAGAAGTACCGCATTGCCAGAAGACATGACAGTAACAGAAAGAAGTACCACATTGCCAGAAGATGTATAGTAACAGAAAGAAGTACCGCATTGCTGGAAGATATGATAATAACAGAAAGAAGTACCACATTGCCAAAAGACATGACAGTAACAGAAAGAAGTACCGCATTGCCAGAAGACATGATTATGACAGAAGAACATGACCGCTTTGCCAGAATCCATGACAATAACAGTGGGACATTACTACATTGCCAGAAGACATGACAATGACAGTGGGATACTACTAACAGTGGGACATAACTACATTGCCAGAAGACATGACAATAACAGTGGCACGTACATTACTACATTGCCAGAAGACATGACAATAACAGTGGGACATTACTATATTGCCGGAAGACATGACAATAACAGTGGGGCATTACTACCTTGCCAGAAGACATGACAATAACAGTGGTACATTACTACATTGCCAGAAGACATGACAATAACAGTGGGTCATTACTACATTGCCAGAAGACATGACAATAACAGTGGGACATTACTATATTGCCAGAAGACATGACAATAACAGAGGAACGATACTGCATTGCCAGAAGACATGACAATAACAGGTGGACATTATTTCATTGCCAGAAGACATGACAATAACAGAGGGACTGTACCACATTGCCAGAAGACATGACAGTAACAGAGGGATGATACTACATTGCCAGAAGACATGACAGTAACAGAGAGATGATACTACATTGCCAGAAGGCATGACAGTAACAGAGAGATGATACTACATTGCCAGAAGACATGACAGTAACAGAGGGATGATACTACATAGCCAGAAGACATGACATTAACAGAGGGATGATACTACATTGCCAGAAGACATGACATTAACAGGGGGACGATACTACATTGTAAACAACAACATGCTGAAGGTTCACCGTGGGTTGCTATTGTTGTTGTTAGCGGTGGAGGTGGTGGTGGCTCTGATGATGGTGGTGGTGGTTTTGAAGGAGAGGAGCTGGAGGTGGAATGGAAGATGGGCGGGAGGGTCGGGATGCGAGGATTCATGAAGGGAACTGGTAGTAAGGCTGTGGGAGGAAAGACGGATTTAATGAACAGCTTTTTTGTTCTTTAGATTAATAGCTGATTATTATCATTATCATTTTTTTTTTTTTCGATTTCATCTTGCTGCCTAGGCTTGCTCCAAGGCGTTCGCTTCCCGAACGTAACTTCTCCAGCGACTCCATACTCAGCAACATAAAGGCCCGTCCTGTCTCAGGATCATCGCCAACTGACCACAGGTCACAATGGCCACCAACAAGACGAGGCTCTGCATTGCTGCTGAACGGTTGTCAGATATGAGACAAGAATAGTGCTGTACTCCTGAGTGACTGACCGAAACATTTCCCATCGTAATCTGCCAATAGCGATTCTTTGACAGAAGGATACGGTGGAAGGATGGGGGGGTGGGGGCAGGATGGGAGGTTTGGAAGGGCAAGTGGGTGGGGACGGGATGTACGGAAACTGACATGGCAATAACAGGGGGATGTTACTACTTCCTTGACAATATTAGAGACTGAAGGGCCACAAAACTGAAGACATGTTCATTTATAGTTTTATGACGATGGCCAAGACAGAGCTCTGATCACATGGTGATTCATGTTGGTTTCAGACCACATAACTGGGCTGTATTCTGCGTTTTTGCTGTCGTTCGATAAGCTGGTATTGGGGCAGCTAGGCCCGCGAGACGAGATACATGCACATGCGGTATTGGCCATGTTTCTCTGTACAAAAAGACAAACAAACAAAACATAAAAAACCTAAGATATTCATGCCAATAAGAGCCAACTCAGGCCCCATCTCTCTCTCTCTCTCTCTCTCTCTCTCTCTCTCTCTCTCTCTCTCTCTCTCTCTCTCTCTCTCTCTCTCTCTGTACGTTATATATACTGCTTTTGTCTGGTTTTTGTTTGATTTGTGACGTGGTTTTGTTTTGTTTTAGAGGACCTGATGAAAAAAAAGTATTGAAATGCTTATTCAGTTATCCTCATTAAAGATTTCAGATTTAAGATTTCAAAAGATTTCAGATTTCTCTCTCGTGGAGTGGGTTAACTAAATCAAGCCTATTTTCAAGCAAGTTATAGGCGTGTGCACTGACTCGCTCTCGTGCATCAAAACCAGGGGTCACCATTGTCATGTTGTGCAAAGGAATCACTCAGTGGAACAAGGTGAATGATGTTATGTTTCCAGATGCTGCACAGAGAGAGGAAAGATAAGTAATTCA
>JADBJO010006176.1:15000-22500 GCA_016801955.1 Conus betulinus
TAAGGTATTCAGGAATTTATTCCACGTGAAATTATGTAACTTTGATGTATGTAACGACCACTCATTTTGCTCCGTAGAGACTCCAGAATCTTTTGAATATCCGCAGCGTGGAGGGAGACGGGGTGGGGTGGGGGGTGGAAAAGATAACATTCTTGAACGCAAATATATTAATGTTCTGATGTAATACTATTTCTTCTGCATATCGGCCTAAAGCTAACCAGAACCCCATCTGACCTAACCTTTTCTAGTCCTAAGCCTTCAGAAAACCTTATGAAACTTTATATAACATTTCTCGTGCTGCTCATGATACTTGTAAGAGTGACCTCTCTTCTGATCATGGCATGTGTGGCCGTTCAAAAATTGTGCCATTTTCCTGCTGCAGAGCCTTCCGAATGTCGCAGAAGCTTCCAGAAATTGATGCGCAAATCTTTCATTGCTATATTGCGTCATGCTCCTCCAACTTGCAACAATCTTTTATTCAAGTGGCTATGCAGTGCTACGGTCCTCGAACTATCGTTTTCAGTTCAGTGGTTTATTTAACGTCTGTTCACCATTGATGATATTAGACGAAAAATAATTTAAAACGTCATCTCCAACTAACAAAGCTTAACCTCAAAGATAAAAAATAACAATAACTTTTTGAATTAGTGGTAAAATAAAACACGCATCAAAGCAGCTTGGCAATTTTAGATTGTGCGATGATAATAATAGCAATGTTTATGATAGAAGGGCTGGACAATATTTGACTGATATATCTTGGACGTTGATATCAATAGAATTTTCTTTATAAACTGGAGTTAAGACAGAACATTCTCTCAACAAATGATGCACTGCAAAAAAAGAACTATCGTTTTAAAAAACAATGAATAGCCTTCTTTGTTTTCTTTCTTTTTTTTTTTAAAGAGGGTTATCTATGAATTTCACTAATGATAAAAGACCCTCAATTTTTTGAGGGAGTACATATGAATATGAAGACTGACTTTGTGAATCCTTAGCTGGGACCGAAGGTTTCAAACTTTGTTACAAGAATCGCCGTCTTTATCGTCGGGATGTAATTACCGAGACACTGGAATCCGTTCTCGTGTCGTTTCAGTCAGACTTCTAGTTTTACTAAAGCGGTCTTTGAAAAGAAGAGTTTTCGTCACAATAGCTTGATTACGTCATTTTTCAAAGTCCTACACAGACGTCATATCTCAGCATAAATTAAACAAAGGGCCAGGCGGAGAATGAGAGCTGCAGGCCTAGAGTGGAAAAGAATGCAGATGAAAGAAGTTTTCGTCGTCACAGATTGATCGCGTCATTTTTCGAAGTCCAACACAAGCGTCGTCTCTCAAGATAAATGAAACAAAGGGATAGAAAGGGAGGGAGAGGCTGTAGTGAGTGGAGACGAATGCAGTATTTAAGGAGCAAGGCGATTAGAATAAAGCGCTGGCAGAAACAAAGATAAAACGGCTGATTAAAAGCCACTTCTACGACAAGACAAGACAAGAGCCACGTTTATGATAAGGCAAGAGCCACGTTTATGACAAGGCAAGAGCAATTTCATGACAAGAGCCACGTTTTTTATGACAAGGCAACAGCCACGTCTATGACAAGAGCCACGTTTATGACAAGGCAAGAGCCACTTTTATGACAAGACAGAGACACTTTCATGACAAGAGCCACTTTTATGACAAGACAAGAGCAACTTCATGATAAGGCAAGAACCACTTTTGTGGCAAGACAAAAGCCACACCTATGACAAGACAAGAGCCATGTTTATGATAATAGCCACTTCCATGACAAGATAAGAGCCACTCCGATGACAAGACAAAAGCCACTCCTATGACAAGACAAGAGTCATGTTTATGACAATAGGCACTTCTATGACAAGACATGAGCCACTTCCATAACAAGACAAGAGCCACTCCTATGACAAGACAACCAACCACTTCTATGACAAAACAAGAGCCACTTCTATGACAAGATCCACTTCTATGACCAGACAAGGGCCACTTCTATGACAAGACAAGAGCCACTTCTATGACCAGACAAGAACCATTTCTATGACAAGACAATTGCCATTTCTATGACAAGACAAGAGCCACTTCTATGACAAGATAAAAGCCACTTTCATGACAAGACGAGAACCCCTTGTTGGACAAGATCCACTTCCACAGTTCATTAATTGTATTCATTCTGTCTGCCATCATGAACATCGTTTTATGTCGGTCCAGTTGACGCTGTGGACTGACAGTCAGCCCTTCCCCCCCCCCCCCCCCCCCCCCCCCCCCTCCACCCGGATCATGATGGTGTATCACGGACACGAAGCCCGGAGGCCAGCTCACCTTGATCTGGTTGTCGGACATGTCGAGGAACTCCAGAGAGGTGATGGCACACAGCTGGACGGGCACGTCCTGGAACAGGTTGTTGGCCATGTGCAGACTGCGCAGGTTCTGCAGGTTCTGGAACTCCGTGGCAGGGACGACAGGCGGTTGTTGCTGCTCAGCGCCAGCCGTTCCAGGTTCCGCAGGAGGGCCAGCTCCGAGGGGATCTGCACGAGCAGGAGAGCACGGGGTCACGTGTTAGAATGAAGGGAAGAAGGTGGGAGGGGGGCGGGGGGAGGGGAAAGAGAGGGGTGGGGAATGGAAGTGGGAAGCGATGCCGAGATCGGGCATTGCGTGATGGTGGTCTGATGCCTGTTACGGACCAGCTGTGAACGTGGTGTGCTGTGTGGCTGTAATCATCACCATGATGATTGACCACACGTCTTTTTCTACCTTCAGTCCTCGCGTGCTGCTGGAGTGTGGTCACGAAATCCTCCGGAACCGAGACATCCTTACATTTTTTTTTTTTTACGGCGATCATTTTGGGTGACGATGATTATAACGGTAATGATGACAAAGCTACGGAGTTCCACTTTGGTCTGAGAGGACATGACATGGCGCGCGCTCAGCTCGACATTTCCATTCATGAGTACATCGTCGTGATTCGTCCAGGTTTGGTAGATAGAGACACTCGAATGGCTAGTCCAGAAACAGGAACAACACTCTCGGGGATGGCCATCTAGCAACTATGTAACCCCCCCCCCCCCCCCCCCCCCCCCACCCCACCCCCCTTCTACCCTCTCCTCTCTGCCCACTGAAGCACATTCCGTGCTCAACAGTTATGGGTAGGATGGCCTTAACAACTGCACGTAGGAGAGAATTCAATACCTGCAGGTAGGTGGGTCATCAATAATTGTGGGTAGGAGGGAGACCATTGACTGTGGGTAGGAGGGCGATCAATGACTGTGGGTAGGAGGGGATCAATAGCTCTAGGAAGGAGATCAGTAACTGCTGTGTAAGAGAGAGATCATATCTGTGGGTATGAGGGAGATCAAGGACTGAGGGTAAAGAGGGAGATCAATCACTGTGGGAAGGGTATCAGTAACTTAATAGGAGGGGAGATCATAACTGTAAACAGGAGGGAGATCAATACCAGTTGATAGGAGGGGAGATCAATAACTATACGTAGGAGGGAGATAAGTAATTGTGGATCGGAAGGAGATCAACAAATGTAAGCAGGATGGAGATCAATACCCATAAAGTCGAGGGAAATAATTGATTGTGGATATGAAGAAGATCACGAACTATAGGGAGGAGGAAGACCAAAACCTGTAAGTGGGAAGGAGATCAATACCTGTAGATATATTCAGTCGATCAATAACTTTAGATAGAAGCTTTAAGGGAGATCAATAACTGTAAGTAGAAGGGAGATCAATACTGTAGGTATGGGAACGATCAATATCTGTTAGTATGGGAAGAGATCAATACATGCAGATTGGAAGGAGATCAAATAACCGTTAGTCGGTAGGAGATCAATAACTGGATATGAGTCAGATCAGTTAGTATGTACATTTGTTAAATGTTAAAAAAAAATGACTGTGTATGATGACTGACTTTAATAATTTTGCGAGACTGAAACCTTCGCTGTGAACATAACGAGTGTAACACTTGTGTTGGTTATGAGATTAAAACATTCTTTGTAAATGGTGTCTTGACAGTAAAACGTTCAACGTACACGCTATATTCTGACAGGAAAGCGTTCTGTGTAAATGTAATATAATGAGAGTAAACGCACCAAGTGAATGTATCATAAGAGTAGAACACATTATGCGCGAACGTAATGTTAGGAAGTAAAACATACTGTATGAACACAATAACTTGAGAATAAAAGAAATCTCCGATTTGGTGTAACGTTGTGAACGTATTTTTAATGTAATCATAGTAAATAATATATGTTAATGTGATGTTATGACAATGAAACGTTCTGTACGAATCTTTTGTTATGTGAGCAAAACGCTCTGTGTGAATTAAAAGACAGTAAAACGACCTGCGTGTACATAATGTTTTAACAGTGCAACGTTTTATGTAAACGAAATATGAAAATAAAACATTCTGCGTGAATGTCATGTGAGTAAAACATTCAGATCCCGATCAACCAGTGCCCGCTCGTACCTGCAGGACCTACCCACTGTTACGTTCTCTGAAACAACCACAGCCACGCCCATTCAAACAAACAACCACACCCACACCGCAAACCACACCCAGTCATAAAACAACAGTTATTCAACAACCACCTCAACTATTTTGACTGGAACAACCACACATATGCAAAAAAAAAATAGAGAGAGAAAGGGGGGGGGGGGGGGGGGGAGAGAGAGAGAGAGAGAGAGAGAGAGAGAGAGAGAGAGAGAGAGAGAGAGAGAGAGAACAAGAAAAGAAAACACGCCTACTCAAGCAACCACACCTATTCAAAACAAACAAACAAACCTCCAGGCAACAGCCACCACAATCCTCCACTCGAACATCCAAACCACTGTAAACAACCCCAGTACACACTCGCCCTACACTCACTCGTACTCGTCGCATTCCCAACACCCCTACCTCTTCCAGATCGTTGGTGTCCAACATGAGGACGGAGAGGTTGATCAGACGGCCTATTCCAGGAGGGAGGGTGGACAGCTTGAAGTCTAGGCAGGCCTCGCGCTCAGGGCTGAGGTCCAGCACCTCCAGTTCCAGGAGGTTGAAGACGGAGGTGGACAGGTGGGTGAGATCCTTGCCCTTCACCTTCAGCTTCTTCTGCCCGTGGTACAGGGGGTCCTCCATCTCGATCCTCATCCGGTACGTCTTCGTGCTGGTCATGATGTCAGGATGTCTTCAGTGTCTGGAAAAACACCAACATCTACATCAACAGTCGGTGGACTGGGGACAACATCAACATCTACATCAACAGTTCGTGGAATGGGACAACATCAACATCTACATCAACAGTCCTTGGACTGGGACAACATCAACATCTACATCAACCGTCCGTGGAATGGAACAACATCAACATCTACATCAACAGTCGGTGGACTGGGAAAACATCAACATCTACATCAACAGTCCGTGGACTGGGACAACATCAACGTCTACATAAACAGTCCGTGGACTGGGACAACATGAACACCTGCATCAACAGTCCGTGGACTGGGACAACATGAACACCTGCATCAACAGTCCGTGGACTGGGACGACATTAACACCTGTATCAACTGTCCGTGGACTGGGACAACATTAACACCTGTATCAACGGTCCGTCGACTGGGACGACATTAACACCTACATAAACAGTACGTGGACTGGGACGACACGGTATGGAACAACTTCAATATCTCCATCCATACACCATGGTATGGAACAACTCCAATTTCTCCATCCATACACCATGGAATGGGACAACTTCAATGTCTCCATCCATACACCATGGAATGGGACAACTTCAATGTCTCCATCCATACACAATAGAATGGGACAACTTCAATGTCTCCATCCATACACCATAGAATGGGACAACTTCAATGTCTCCACCCATACACCATAGAATGGGACAACTTGAGTGTTCCATCCATACACCATGGAATGGGACAACATCAGTGTCTCCATCCATACACCATGGTATGGAACAACTTCAATTTCTCCATCCACACACCATGGAATGGGACAACTTCAATGTCTCCATCCATACACCATAGAATGGGACAACTTCAATGTCTCCATCCATACACCATGGAATGGGACAACTCAATGTCTCCATCCATACATCATAGAATGGGACAACTTCAATGTCTCCATCCATACACCATGGAATGGGACAACTTCAACATCAATGTCTCCATCCAACATCAGTGTCTCCATCCATACACCATGGTATGGAACACCATAGAACCATGGAATGGACAACTTCAATGTCTCCATCCATACACCATAGAATGGGACAACTTCAATGTCTCCACCCATACACCTTGAATGACAACTTGAGTGTTCCATCCATACACCATGGAATGGGACAACATCAGTGTCTCCATCCATACACCATGGTATGGAACAACTTCAATTTCTCTTCATTCTCCATCCACACACCATGGAATGGGACAACTTCAATGTCTCCATCCATACACCATGGAATGGGACAACATCAATGTCTCCGTCCATACACCATAGAATGGGACAACTATAGCTAATTACAGCACATGGAGTCTATGATTTAGTGTTGATTACGGTTCGAATAGGGTTTAATTCAACGACGATCGGAGTGCGTGAAAAGTTTGATTTAAAACAAATTATAGCAGGAGTCTGCTGCTTTGCCCACGTATACGGGCCCTTCAAGGAAAACCGTACAACGGGACGTCATGACGCTGCTGGTCAGCCGACGAGGACAGCGTGGAGTGACTGTGGTCAATTCATTGCCTCTATTTTTTGCATAAAGGGCTGGCGTGACTTTCGACATGACAAACCTGCATTTCTTTTACGGTGAAACGTTCTTTAATTACTTTCACGCCCGAGATTACTCCACGGCGGATTAGAAAGGGTACCTTACGGTTACCCACACTTACCCACCCTTTGTGACGAAGAGTGGAAATGAACACGTGTCTGTAATTATTCCAGGGGGTGTTTCTGGACCACGTCCCATATCATTCACCGGGGGAATGGTTCTGGAACAGGGGGGGGGGGGGGGGGGGGGGGGGGGGGGGGGAAGGGCAGGGTTTAGTTATGGCCCGCGTTCCGCATCACCCCCTCCCCCCCTCCCCCCCACCCCAACCCCCTCCCTCAAATTCAGGTGCAATGCGCTTTGATTGATATATTTTGTCGTTGGGATATTTCGAGAATTTTGAAGGAGGAGAGTGATTTTTTGAACGAAAAGGAGGGGGAGGGCGGGGGGAAGGTGTCCCTGGGGAAGAGTTTGGGAGCCCACTCTTAACCGCCGGGAAGTAATTTTCGGACGTGGACTGATTACGGAACGTTACACCGGTAATTTCTTAAATCTGACCGTGTGGAGATCCGCCCTATTATGTATCTCTCTCTCTCTCTCTCTCTCTCTCTCTCTCTCTCTCTCTCCTGTGTCAACATCAGCGTGATGTATTTCGCGCATGTATGAACCTTCTAATAGATGTTTACGTCATCAACTCTGGAAGGCAATTCAATCTCAAAACTCCAG